>JAJLSG010000240.1:0-90933 GCA_030567495.1 Ambrosiozyma neoplatypodis | reverse complement strand
GAAACTAAGTGTTGTGGTCTTTTTATAGTTGATTTTATAAATTGATATAGATAATATATTTAGTTATATATTTTAAAAAACGAAAAGATAAAAATATATTCACAGATAATAAAAACAGTAAGAAAAAATTAATTAACATAAAAGCTAGAGTAAAAAAATAATAATAATAATAAAATAATTAAAATAATTAAAATACAAAAATTTTAAATTATGAATTATAAACGATGAAGAAGAAAAAAACAATTAAAGGTGTATAGTAATAATCAATAGTAATTAATAATACGTTATATAATGATACTTAGTAAGCAGGAGCAGGCAGTAGTATAGAAATAGTGGAAAGTGTAAGAAGGAAATAATTTAAAGAAAAGACAGAAGAAAAGATAATTAAATAAAATAAAACACAAAAATAAAAAAAACAAAGAAAAAGAACATAAATATAGCAAACTTTGAAACAATAACAAAAAGAAAGAAAGAAACTATAGCAAAAAAACATATCAATATTAGCTCAAAAGAAGAAGAAGAAAATAAAAAAACAACAAATATTTAAAAAATTATTAAAAAAAAAAGATAAGCAGTGCAATCAATAATTAACAAAAAAAAAAAAAAAAAAAAAAAAAAAAAAAAAAAAAAAAAAAAAAAAAAAAAAAAAAAAAAAAAAAAAAAAAAAAAAAAAAAAAAAAAAAAAAAAAAAAAAAAAAAAAAAAAAAAAAAAAAAAACACGGGCTCAGTAGAATATAATGATTAATTTAATAATTTTTTCTTAACACAACAAGAAAATAAATTGTAATATAATAATGAAGAAGTAATAAGACATGATGAATTGGAAAAATTTTAAAGAAGTGGGATGAAATTGAAATTTTATATAATTATCATCTGAATAAAAGATGATAATATTAATTGAATTTAATTGAAAAATAAATTAATTTCAAAATAGTAATATTTATAAAAAATGAATTGGTTTTCCAAAATGCAGATATCGATGATTGATAAAAAAAAAATAACAAATTAACAAACAAAAAAAACATATATTTATAATCAAAAGTCAATGAATCCAAATTCATAAACAAAATATATATATGATCTATTGTCTATAATTACCAAAACCATCTAAACCGAATTGTAATTCTTGTTCTAAATTCAAAGTACCATCAGTTGAATTTGTATTTTGTTGATGATGTTGTGGATTAATATTATCAAACATTCCAATATCCATTTCTTCTGGTCTTGGTGGCATTTCATAATCTCCAACATTAAATAATTCATTACCAGTTGGTGTTGTTAACATACCAACCATTGCTGCTTGTTGTTGTTGTTGTTGTTGAGCTAATTGTTGTTGATATAATTGAGCTTGTTGAGCTGCTTGTTGTTGTTGTAATAATTGTTGTTGATATAATTGTTGTTGAGCTTGAACTTGAGCTTGTTGTTGTTGCTGTTGTTCTTGTTCTTGTTGTTGTTGTTGTTGTTGTTGTTGTTCAATTAATGCATCATTACCATAATTATCACTAACGATTTCTTGTTCTTCTAATGGTTTTCTAACATATTCTCTAAAAGATTGAACTTCATCAATTATCATTTGTCTCATATCAGTAATATTATCAACTTCTTCAAATGAAAAATCGAATTTTTTAGAACAACTTGGTTCATCATTAATATCATGCCAAATTTCTAAATAAGGATGTTCTAAAGCATCTTCAACAGAAATTCTATGTCTTGGATCTATAGTTAACATTTTTGATAATAAATCAATTGAATAATTAGTTGCATTTGGGAATTTAGTTTGAAATGGTATTGCAGGCATATAAGGTAAAGATCTAACATAAGCTTGAGCTCTTGTTGATTTAATACTTTGTAAAGTTTCTTCATTTGGAGTACCTAAAACTTTTAAAATTTCATTTAATTGATCGACATAATCTCTACCTTTAAATAAAGTACAACCACCTAATAATTCAGCTAATATACAACCAACAGACCACATATCAATTGCTTTTGTATAACCTTGAAATGATAAAATAATTTCAGGAGCTCTATACCATCTAGTTGCAACATATTCAGTTAAAAAACCTTGATTTTTTTCAGGATCAGATGAATAACCTCTAGCTAAACCAAAATCACAAATTTTTAATTCACAATCTGCATTAACTAATAAATTACCAGGTTTTAAATCTCTATGTAAAACATCAGCTGAATGAATATATTTTAAACCACATAAGATTTGATAAATAAAAGATTGATAATGAGAATCAGTTAAAGCTTGATTTGATCTAATAATTTGATGCATATCACATTCCATTAATTCTTCATAAAGATAAATTTCATTAAAATTACCTTGAGAATCATTTGGAACTAAATCTAAATCATAAAGACAAGTAATATTTTTATGACCTCTAAAATGTCTTAATAATTTAATTTCTCTTAAAGCTCTTTTACATAAAATTTTTTTTGAAAAAATATTTGTAACTTTTTTAATTGCAACATGACCTGATGTATCAGTATTATTATTTTCATCTTCATTAATATTATTTGAAGGAATATCAGGATCAGAATATTTAGCAGAACAAACTATACCATAAGCACCTTGACCTAAACCTTTAATTAATTGAAAACGTTTATCAACAACGAAATTTTGTTGAAAAACACGGAATACATGATATTGATCCATTGATTTAAGTTTTAATAGTGGATGATTTGAATTTGAATTTGTAGTTGACATGATGAGAAAGAAGAGATATATCGAGATGAATTAAATGAAATGGAAAGTGGATCAGATCGATGAACTAGATAATTAATAATTATTATAATATATTATAGTGAAATGGTTGGTTGAAAATTGTTATTGTTTTGATTTGATTTGATATTTCTAAAAAAAGAACAAATTTAATTAGAGTACGAGAGAGTGGGATGATATTTAGCAATTGTATAGAGGGCGATTTGTGCAGAGAGAGTGGGTGGAATGGAGAGCAGACGAAGAAGAAGAGAAGGTGAATTGGAAGGATAAAGGATAAAGGATGGAAAGGAAAGTGTCTGATTTGATCTGATTTGATTCACTTGATTATTGATAACTTGTTTGTTAGTTAAGCGTAAGTTAATTAAGCTATAGCTAAGCATGGCCGGCGGCACGTGAGCGGTGCACGTGAGAGAGGCACGTGACCACCAGGCAGGCCGGCCGGCGCCGGTGAGAACTTGAGGATCAGGAGTCTTCTTGGCTTGAACAAATTAAAAGTTGAAAACAATTGAGCTATAGTCGATTGATATGTTAAGTATAATCAAGTACACGATATTAATTCATACATGTACTCAATTTACCTATACTTATATAGAAGAAGCTAGTACGTTAAAATTGTTGATTCTCAAGTTCCTCAATTTAACGTGTACTGAAAAATGATATAATTACGTACGTGTAATTTAATTTTAAGGGTCCAATTCACGGGGTTGCAGGCCTTGCGGCTTAGATATGAAATCTCTCTGTGGGGAAATTTACGGGGAAGATTACCAATTTTTGTACGTACCTACGTTTTTCAATTTTTCAGCCAATAAAACCCAATAAATTTGCTTTATATAAAGTAACTGTTCGGGGTTTGATTGAAACGACAGCTAAAATTTACCCCAAATGTACTCCATTTGACCTTTGTTTTTCACCCAGTTTTCTACGTTAACTTATATATACAGTACGTAGAGTAAATTGAAATTAATTAATTGGTGTTAATTAAATTCTGTTAATTCGGAGTACGTACAGTATAATTTAAAGTACTCCTCTTGTTGACATTTTATATGTATGTTACATGAATTAAATTATCCCTCCTTCCCTGTTTTAATCCATATATATTAATTGATTTAAACAGAAACATAAATTTTAATACTGAAGTTTTATAGTCAGTTTCAATTTTGTCGTTTTTACATAAACGAAAAACGCAGGGTCCTTCCCAGTCCGGGTAAATATTGAGCCCTCCGCGGCAGCTAGGCTCTGCAGCCCTCTGCTGCATAGTAGACAATCTGGAAAATTGTTCAAATCTGGGAGCACAATCAATATTTGCAGTATATATATACATGTACGTTAATTATATTAATTTTTATACAATTTTTTTTCTATATAAACATGGTCAAATGGAAGCTTGGAAAGTTGACCTATATATGTGATAGTACAACGTCACGTCATTACTATATGGGTGGATTAAGAGCTACATGTATATATCTGTTGTTAAAGTTAAAGTGTTCTTGAAACGTTTTCAACGTTACAACTTTGAACATTCATTTGAAGTCGATCAAAGCCTTCAAAATGATTTTTAGTATCACCAACATATATGTATGTGTCTATATATTTCTTAATGTAGTATCTATATTAAAATTGTTCAACCAACCATGCAGCTATAGTTAATTATAGCGCTATATAGATTTTGGAATTATTGAAACAATTATATTATACTATACAGACAGATCGATATTATAGCTAATTTTTTAATTAAATGGTCACACTTTATTTCGTTCCATATAAATTGGAAATATAGAGCTCCGCTTAACCATATATAAGCTATAGTTAAAGGATCTCCTCCTTTTACTAATTTTGTGTACGTATATATGTAACTTCCAAGAGTTATCATCCGCATGCGTCTATTGAAAACAATTGAATAGCTGACCCCTATTATACAGACAAGTTTTACTATATAAGTATCATAATTTCCCCAGATTATCTGAAAACCATTTATACAACTCTATAGTTATCTAATCAACTAAATAACATTACAAACAATTAAATGAAATCAATACACTCAAGAAATTCATCAACCTTATCAGTTGAAAAAGAGAAGCAAGATGCTTTAGAAAACAACGCGAATAATCAAACATTTACTGGAAAGATTAAAAGTTCAAAAGTTTGGAATAATTTCAGATTTAATTCAGATAATTCACCACCTGAAATTTACAATTGGACACTTTATCTTTCTGTTTTAGTGTTTGGAATACTTGGTTCAAGTAGAGGTTCAGATGAAGGTTATATTGGTTCAGTTACTTCTCAAACTTCTTTTAAAACTAGATTCGGTTTAAATGATCCAAATAAAACAAGTGATGAAATTGATGCTATTAAATCAAATATTAAATCAATGGTTTTATTAGGTTCTATCGGTGGTTCTATTTTATCTATTTATTTAACTGAAGTTCTTGGTAGAGTTAGAACTTTACAATTCTCTTGTGTTTTCTGGACTGTTGGTGTTGTTATTCAAGCTACTGCAAAATCACTTCCTCAATTATACGTTGGTAGATTAATTGAAGGTCTTCTTGGGGTATGTTTATCTTTTTTTCTTTCTTCTTTTCTTTTCTTTTCTTTTCATAATATAATACTAACAAAAAGATTTTCTTCTATTAGGTTGGTTTAACTGTTGTTACTGGTCCAATTTATTTATCTGAAGTTGCTCCAAGAGCAATTAGAGGTTTATGTGGTAATTTATTTGCAGGTTCAGTTTATCTTGGTATTATGTTAGGTTATTTTTCAAACTTAGGTACTGTTAATGGAATTGCTGATGATGATGATAGACAATGGATTATTCCAACATTAATGAAAATGGTTCTTGCTTTAATTCTTTTAATTTCTTCATTTTTATTCTGTATTGAATCTCCAAGATGGTTAATTAAAAAAGGTAAGATGGATCAAGCTTTAAAAAACTTTGTTAAATTAAGACATTTACCTGAAGATCATCCATATATTTTAAGTGAAATTGCAGATGTTAATGAACAATTAGCTATTGAACTTGAAGCTACTAAAAATGCATCATTTTGGGGTAATATTAAAGAAATCTTTTGTGTTTATTCAAATAGATATAGAATGTGTTTATGTATTGCAATTCAAATTTTATCACAATGGTCTGGTTCAAGTACAATTACAATGTATGCTCCTGAATTATTTGCTTTAGTTGGTAAAACTTCAACAACTGATCAAATGTTTATGACTGCAATGTTAGGTATTGTTAAATTTACTTCTTCTTATTTAGCTGCTTTCTTTGTTATTGATTTATTAGGTAGAAGAAAATCATTATATATTGGTTTAACATTACAAGCAATGACTGTTTTATATTTTGGTATCTTTATGCATATTGTTCCACAAGCAGTTGATGATTTTGAAAGTTTAACACCAAGTCAAATAAGAGCATCTGAAGGAGCATTAGCATCATTATTTTTAAATGGTTGTGCATGGACATGTGGTTGGAATGCAATTCAATATTTAATTAATTCTGAAATCTTTGGTTTAAGAGTTAGAGGTTTAGCAACAGCAATTATTATGGCTTTCCATTTTGCTAATCAATATGCATGTTCAAAAGCTATGCCTACTTTACTTGCAAAATTAGGTAATGATGGTACATTTTATTTCTTCTTTGGTGTTTTAATAGCTGGTTTATTCTTCAGTTGGTTCTTTGTTCCTGAAGTTGCTGGTAGATCATTAGAATCAATGGATGAATTGTTTAATTTACCTTGGTATTTAATTGGTAGACGTGGTAATAAATTGGCTCCTGATCATAGTGAAGTTAATAGAGTTCATGCTGCTCCAGATCATTCAGGTAATGCTGCTGGTGGTGATATTATTATTGATATGAAACCTGAATCTACTTATGTTGAAGAAGTTGATAATAATAATAATAATAAGGGAAATGATCCTAAACCATAAATTATAGATTCTTAAATTTTTAAATTTGTTTTCTATTAAATTACATTACTGCTTTCTTTTTTCCTACTTTTGAATTTTATTTTTTCTAAATTTTTATGTCTTTTTTTTATATTATAACTTACTTTAGTTTACTCCTTTTTTATTTATATATTCTTTTTGGCTTATATTCCTTTATTTTATTTGTATTTATGTATTATTTAAACAATTGAAATTTTATTTCACATAAAATAAAATCAATTAATTACATCACATTATCACTACTAATTTACAAAAACCTATCAATGGTTAATTTTTAACTGTGTAAATAGAAATGTATATTAAAGTAACAATAAATTTGTATCAAAGAGAATAAATAAGTTAATGAAAATGCATACATGTATGTATGCAAAAATAAATGAACGAAATGTAAAAAGTAGGTTATAGGTCAATTAAAAAAAAAACAGTAAAATAAAGTAAAACGTATTGAAGGGAATAAAAATAAGCAAAATAAATTCAAAACTGAAAACCTTTAATAACAATCAAAACAATTGTATATAATTTAGTAAAAATAACAGGAGAAAACCACCTTGAAATTAGTTGGCTTGTAATAATTTAAAACAATGGAACATAACATGGGTAACAACGTAAATCAAAATCAACTAACAAAAACTGTAATATGATTAAATTGAAAATGAGGTAACGAAAGAGTAGTAAATCTAAATCAAAAACAAAACAACAAATAACAATAAATAAAAACCAACAACAACAAACAAAAAAAAAATGCACCAACATAAAAATAATAAAAACCAAAAATAGAAGAGACAACATGAAAAAAATTCAAATAGTGTTTTTGAGATATAGTAAATAGATAAAAATAATTAATTAATCAATTGAACATGAATAGATTTAACCATATAAATCAATTTCATCATCATCATATTGTTTAGCTTCTTGAATAGTAAATCCAGAATCAATATTATTTTCATTTAATTCAACAAAATAACCATCAAAAGCTAATTTTAACCAATTAAATAATTTATCATAAACAATTATATTTGCATTATGATATCTAATACCATGATCTGAATCAGGAAAAACATGTAAATCATAATTTTCAATACCATTTAAATCAAATAAATCTAATAATTTTAATGAATTTTGTAAATGAACATTATCATCACCTGTACCATGCATTAATAAAAATCTAGTAACATTTTTAAAACCTTCAGTTGAATGAACTGAACTATTATAATAATTTGGATTTAATTGTGGTGTATTCATATATCTTTCAGTATAAATTGAATCATAAAATAACCAATTTGTAACTGGTGCAACAGACATACCATATTTGAAAACTTCACCTTTATCATGTTCTAAAGTTTTTAAAGTCATAAATCCACCATATGACCAACCCCAAATTGCAGTTTTTGATGAATCAATATAAGTCTTTTCAGTCCATATTTGTGCAGCTGTAACTTGATCTAAAACTTCATAATAACCTAAATTTTCTGAAACTATATTTCTAAATTTCTTACCTTTAAATCCAGTACCTCTACCATCAACTGTAACAACAACTGCATTTAATTCAGCTGCAATGATTTGTGAAAATGAAATTGAAAAAGTTTTTTGAACTAATTGTGAACCTGGTCCACCATAAACAAAAAATAATAATGGATATTGATTATCAGGATTGAAATTTAATGGTAAAGTTTCTTGATAATTAACTGTAACATTATTACCTAAATTTAATTCACCATAAGTAGTTAAAGGAATATCAAAATGTGTTAAAGTTTGTTCTAAATTTTCATTTGAAACTAAAATTTCTTCTGAATCAGTATGTAAATCAATTATTTTTTGATAAGGTAATTCAGGTCCATTATAATTCAATAATAAATATCTTGAACCTTTTGAAAATGAAGATGAATACCAAGCTGAATTATCTAAATTAGTTATATTTTGTTTATTATTACCATCTAAATCAACTGAATATAAATGTCTTTCAATTGATGATTTTTCAGTTGAAATAAAGTATAATTTATTTAAAACAAAATCAAATGCTTGAGCACCACCAACAACTTCCCATTCACCTGATGTTAAAATTATTGGTTCTTTTGAATTTGGTGGAGTAAAATAACCAATATGATCATAACCATCAATATCAATTAAATCAATATAACCATCATTTGGTCTAGTATCAGATTTTGGAATATATAAAGTATTATGAGAAATTTCAAACCATGATTTTGAATCTTGACCATTTTCAAATCTTGATAATTCAGAATTCATTTTTTCATTTGAAGTTTCAACAATAAATATTTTCATTAAATTTGATGATCTATTTGTAATTTTAACATAAACATTTGAATCTCCAACCCATTTAACTTCAGTAATTAATCTTTCTTCATTATCAATATGTTCATCATTATAAAAAACATCATCTTTAGGTAAATTTTTAATTTCACCTAAATCTAAATCATAAACAATTAAATCAACAATTGGATTTGGATAACCTGATTTTGGATATTTAATTAATCTTAAATCTGGATAAGAATCATTTTTAAAATCATCTTGAACAAAATATGGAATTGGATATTCAGGAACTTCAGTATCATTTGATCTTAAAATAGCTAAATATTTTGAATTTGGAGACCACCATAAAGCAGTATCACTTTCAAAAACTTCTTCTTCATAAACCCAATCTGGTTTACCATAAAAGATTTGTGGCCCACCATCACAAGTTAATTGTTTTAATGTAGGATGATTAAAATCAGATAAATCTTTAATATAAACATTATTTTCTAAAATAAATGTTATTTTAGTTGAATCAGGTGACCATTTAGCTAATGAAATTTTTGTATTTAAATTTGAATCTAAATCATATAATTGTTGAATTGTACCATCATTTAAATTAACAATGAAGTAAGTAGCAAAAAATGAATGTCTCCAATTATGATTTTTTTTAGAAATAATTAAAGCATAAGATAAATTATCACTGAAAACAATATCTTCAACTTCAAATTTTGATTTATCAAAAGTAATTTCATCACCTTCGAATAAAACTTGTTGAAAATCTTTATCAGATTGTGTTTTTAAAATATATTTATCATTTCTTGTAATAACATAATCACCTGAATCATCAGTTAATGAAGTTGGAGTTTGAATCCATTGAACCAATTTTCTTTCTGGAACAAAAGTACCTTTTCTAGCTTCTTTAAAAGTTAATGGAATTTTAGATTTATGTAAAAATGGAGGATCTAAATAGTTTTTATTATCAAAAATATTATTATCGACTGTATTTGAAGAAGTACTTGCTATTATTGAATGAAATTTTTTTTGTTGTGGGAAATTATTTAAATTGAAATAAAAGTTATTAATTTGTTGTAATAAAAAAGCAGAACCATATATCAATATTGCTGTAGTTATGATAAATTGTTTAGTTAAAACTTTTCTCATTCTATTTTTAGGATGTCTATGAGCATATGAATTGTTTAAATTTGCTGTTAATCCCAGTTTCTCTGCATCACCATCTCTTAAAAAGAAAGAGTTGCCTTCGTTCATATTTAGTTGAACTCTTGTATAATATTACTTTAAAAACAGTCTTTTTTTGGAATGTGAGAAGAAGAAAGCAAGCTAGTGGTTCGGATGGAGTGAATATAGAAGTTTGAGTGACCGGCAGGATATTTACTATTTAGCAAGAAAAGAAAAAGATGTAAAAAGGTGTAAAAAAGTGTTGAACTTGGTTAGAAAATGGTTCAAAAAAGTAAGGTGAGCGTCCGGATTAGGCAGCTGAAACGGCCGGAAGTGGCGCTGATTTCCGGATATGTGTGCAATTAGGGCCCAAAGAGGAAATGTTCCTTTTTGGGACACAGTGAGGCGGAGCGTGGCGGAGTCTGGGCCGTCAGGTGAGCAGGTCACGTGCTTGCATCCTTTTGATACAAGGATCCGAATTCGGATCCGAATTCACTCTATTTATTTTTTTTAATTTTGAAATTAATTAAATCAAAGAATTAATTTGAAGATAAAGATTTATCTTGTACATTCGTACACTAAATATCCAATATCTTCATATTAAATGCCCATCTTAATTGAAGACGAGGATGAACCAAGTTTAAAGAAACAGAAATTGAATAAAAATGCTGTTAAATCTCCACTTGAAATTAAATTTCATAGCATTATGAATAACTTACCTTTAGAATTACAAGATATGATATTGGTCAACTGTATCACAAATATTGTCTCATTTAAAGATACTATTGGCTTGATTGGATTCAATGATCATTTTGATTCACTTATTTCAACTATGATTCAAACACATGATTTTCGTCTTAATTGCTCTTACGTTAGTAGTGTTAGTATGGTGGGGTTCAGAGATTCCACTTCTTATTGCTATTCTTATGATTCTGATTCTGTTGTCCCTAGTTTATATGGTAATTCATCTTTAAAGTATAAAACAGAACCAGTAAATCAATTTTACAAGTTTGTTAAGAGAAATAAAATTATGATTCCTAGAATTTACATTCATATTTATGATGGTCATATCCGCCAGTTGATTTCACGTGAATTTGTATTGAAAGATTTATCAAAAATTTGCAATAAACTCATCATTCATAACTCAAATGGAACAATTTTACAGACTGTTGAAGACGCTATGAATATTTCCCAGCAGATTCCTCTTCAACTTGTTGAGTCAATTGGCTTGTCAATTAGAGATATGAAAAAATTAAATAACAACTTCATCAATTTACCTTATTTAAAACATATTTTAATAAACCTTGATACACCTTTTTGGAACTTTGAATTTGATCTACCAGAATCTATGAAATCTATTGAATTATATTACAACTATAACTTCAGTGAGTTTAATACTACTTGCAGGAAATTAGCTAGTTTGGTTAACTTGATTCGAAGTACATTTTCGGTAAATTTAGACATCAGAATTACACTTACAAATATTAAAGAACGTGTATTTGATAAAATAGAACTTAAAGAATCAATTAAATTACTAGAGCCAATTAAAAACCTTATTAGAGAGATCCAAATTATGGTTTTACCTGACTCATTTCTAAGGACCTTACAGTGGATAAAAGGATTAGAAAATGTTGAAAAAATAGATTTAGATGCAAAGAATCTACCTGGATATATCCTGTTTTTTAATTTGAAGAAATTGAAAGAACTCAAGTTAACAAATTCTTCTGATTTTTCAAAAATCAACTTAGCCAATTGTCCATCATTGTTAAAGTTTGTTTTAACAAACTCATCTAGTGAAGTGTTAAATTTAATTGCTCCACCTTCAATAAGACGTATTCTTTTAATTGATACCAATATCAATTCAATTCTTATACCCAAGTCTCTAAAACAACTAGATATTGTGAATCCAATTTCACTTCCTAAACTAAAATTCATTGATCCGATAGAATGTTATGACTTAACTAGTGTTTCACTAGGTTTTACTGAAGAAAAGAGGAGTAATGCTGATATTTTTCTTTTATCAAAAGTGTTTATCTCAGATTTCCAAGAATTCATCAATTCAATAGGTGAAACAGTTAGTGAAATTCATATACCATTTAGGGAACATATATCATTCAGATCACTTAAAAACCTTGAATTGTTACATAATCCATTAAGAGTATCGTGTTCACTTAATCTGAAACATTTACCCCCATCGGTTGTCCATTTAGAAAATCTACCATTAACTATAGATTCAGCTGATGATATCTTACCAGGATTCCAGCTTGAAGAAGTGTATCTGAAGTTATCAAATAAGAATGATCCATCAAGAATAATTAGAAAACTTATAAACTCTTTTAAAAATTTAAGAAAATTAGATATTATCATATCAGATCCACCAATTCTTGATTTGGGGATTTTAAAATCAAATTCATTAAAAGAGATTAACTGTGAAATTAAATGGAAAAATAATCAAAATGATACTATTATTAAGATGATTGAAATTCCAGATTCACTGGAACATTTTGATCTTTATTATACTTCTTTTGCAGGTGGACGTTTTCCTGATCCGGTTAAAGTAGATAAAATAACAGATAATATGAGAAAATGCTGGTTTTCTGGAATAGGACCGCCTGTGTAAGTAAAAGTTAGGCTTTTTTTAGAATTTATAGATAATTTATAGAATTGGAATTGGAAATAGGAATAAAATCAGGTGTGTTACGTAAATGATAACGTAAGTCGGTAAATATTCGTGTGCCAACCAAAATCGAATTTGAAGTTAAAAAACTCAATTATAATCAATCTATATTTGTTTGTGAATCAAATCAAATCTGTAAATACAACCATCAAGATTTTATGTTTATATGTTAATAACAATTAGGTACTGAATATATAGCTGCTATACTTCATATACTAAATCAGCGTTCACAGAAATGACAATTGGAGCTGAACCAAGTTTAAAGAAACAGAAATTGAATAAAGATAAAAATGATGTTAAATCTCCAATTGAAATTAAATTTTATAGCATTATGAATAATTTACCTTCAGAATTACAACACATGATATGGGTCAACTGCATCACAAATATTGTCTCATTTAAAGATACTATTGGCTTGATTGGATTAAACGATCATTTTGATTCACTTATTTCAACTATGATTCAAACACATGATTTTGTACTTAATTACTCTTATGCTGGTCATTTTAGTATGATGGGGTTTAGAGAATCCACTTCTTACTGCTATTCTTATAATGCTCTTTGCGTTACGTCTAGTGTATATGGCCATTCATCTTTGTCTTTAAAAGATAACCTATCAACAATATTTTTTAAGTTTGTTAAGAGAAATAAGATTATCATTCCTAGAATTTATCTTCATTTTTACGGCTCTATCAACTTGTTTATTCCTTCAACTTGTTTTAATTTGCAAGATTTACCAAACATTTGTAATAAGCTTATCATTTATAACCTCAAAGGAACAATTTTACAGACTGAAGAAATAGCTATGTTTATTTCGAAAAATGTCCCTCTTCAGCTTGTTGAGTCAATTGGCTTGACAATTACAGATATGAAAAAATTAAATAAAAACTCCATTAATTTGCCTTATTTAAAATCCCTTTCAATTGATTTATCTGAGCCATATTGTGACTTTAAATTTAATTTAAATAACTTACCAGCATCTATTAAATCCATTGAATTATATTACAAGCATATTTTGAATTACGATGAGGACAAATACTTTAGAGATATTTGCAGAAACTTAGTTACTTCGGTTAATTTGATTTCAAAGAAGATGGTAAATGTAAACATCACAGTTAAACTTTCAAATATTATAGGTGAGGAAGATGATACAAATCTATCAGATCTTCAAAAATCAATTAAATTACTAGAGCCAATCAGAAAACTTATTACAGAGATCCAAATGATAGTTCTACCTGGCTCATTTATAAGGACCATACAGTGGATGAAAGGATTAGAAAATGTTGAAGAAATAGATTTAAATGCAAAAGATTTACCTGGGTATATTTTGTTCTTAAATCTGAAAAAATTGAAAGAACTAACGTTAAGAAATGCGCCTAATTTTTCAAAAATAAACTTAGCCAATTGTCCATCATTATTAACCTTGGTCTTAACAAGATCATCTAGTGAAGTGTTAAATTTAATTGCTCCACCTTCAATAAGGCGTATTATTCTCATTGGTACTGATATCAAATCAATTGTCATACCTAAGTTTTTAAAACAACTAGAGATCGTGAATCCAATTTCACTTCCTAAACTAAAATTTGTTGATCCGATAGAGAATTACAACTTATCTTGTGTTACACTAGATTTTGAGGAATCAAATAATAATTTTCTTTTATCAAACTTGTTTATATCAGATATTCAAGAATTCATTAATTCAATAGGTGAAACAGTTAGTGAAATTCATATACCATTTCGGGAAAATGTATCATTTAGACCACTTGAAAACCTTCAATTGTTACATAATCCATTAAGAGTATCGTGTTCACTTAATCTGAAACATCTACCCCCATCAGTTGTCCATTTAGAAAATCTACCATTAACTATAGATTCAGCTGATGATATCTTACCGGGATTCCAACTTGAAGAAGTGTATCTGAAGTTATCAAATAAGAATAATCCATCAAGAATAATTAGAAAATTTATAAATTGTTTCCAAAATTTAAGAAAATTAGATATTATCATATCAGATCCATCAATTCTTGATTTTGGAACTTTAAAATCAAATTCCTTAAAAGAGATTAATTGTGAAATTAATTGGAAAGATAATCAAAATAATACTATTATTAAGATGACTGAAATTCCAGATTCATTGGAATCCTTTCATATTTATTATCAAGGTGAACGAGGTCTTCCTGTTACGGTTCAAAAAGATAAAATAGCAGATAAAATAACAGATAATATGAGAAAATGTTGGTTCCTTGGTATAGGACCACCTGTATAAGTAAAATTTAGTGTTTTTTTTCAATTTATAGATATAGTTTATAGAAAATTAAGGAAATAGGAATAAAATCAGGTGTATTACGTAAATGATAACGTAATTATGATAAACATTCGTGCGCCAACCAAAATTGAATTTGAATCGATTCAAATGAAGTTGAACTAACTTGATGTTTTGTTTCTGAATCCAATGTCCATAAACTAATCCAAATCTTATGTTTTTACTTTATAATACTTATAATATAGGTCACGCACAATTAGGTACTGAAGGTATACCCGATATACTAAATTAGTGTTCACAGAAATGACAATTGGAGCTGAACCAATTTTAAAGAAACAGAAATTGAATAAAAATAAAAATGATGTTAAATCTCCAATTGAAATTAAATTTTATAGCATTATGAATAACTTGCCTTTAGAATTACAAGATATGGTATGGATCAATTGTATTACAAATATTGTCTCATTCACACGTGTAATGGGTTTAGTTGGATTCAACGATCATTTTGATTCACTTATTTCAACTATGATTCAAACACATGACTTTAATATTTTGCACTTTGATCGTGCTTTTTATCGTGGTAGTCTTGGTATGAAGCAAACTCGAAGAGCTACATCCTATTTTCAGCGGATAACTACATACTCTGACTATGGACATCAAGGTATTGATCTAAAATCTACTAGACCATTTTTTGACTTCATTAGGAATAAAAAAGTTATTTTACCTACAATTTATATCTGTTTCAACTCATTGCGTTCTGGTCAAGCAGTAATTGACCAACTAGAATTTCTTGATAGTCTTCTTAAATTTTCAACTTCTAGTCTAGAGGAACTATCACATCATTGCAATAACTTTATATTTTACAAATCAAATGATACAGTTTTACCGGATATCAATCAACTTTCTGAAATTGTTGTTAATCTTCCTAAATTGAAACATATCTCATTAGATTTATCCGATCATTTAAAGGGGTTGCAATTAAATTTACCATTATCATCAATCACATCCATTGAACTATACTATAAAGATTCAGAGAATAGCAATTTCTATTCTGTTTGTGGAAGTTTGATTGAATCTGTTAAAGTTATTCAAACTAGTCACCCTAAATGTGACATTAAGATCACACTATTGGATATTTCTAATAAAAAATCAGTTACAAAGTTTAAAGAATCAATCGGTTTATTAAAACCCGTGGCACATTTAATTAGAAAGATCAGACTGAATGTTTTACCTGGCTCATTTCTAAGTATTATACATTGGGTTAAAAAATTAAAAAATATTGAAAAATTAGACTTAGATGCCAAAGATATAGCTGGATATATATTATTCCTTAACTTGAAGAAATTGAAAGAATTGAGGTTCAGAAATGCTCCCGATTTTTCAAAAATTAACTTGGTTAATTGCTCAACTTTGTTCAAACTTGTTTTAAAGAAATCGTCTAGTGATGTGATGAATTTAATTGCCCCACCTTCATTAAAAATTATAGTATTAATTAATACTAATATCAAATCAATTGTTATACCTAAGTTTTTAAAACAATTAGATATTGTTAATCCATTTACACTTCCCAAGTTAAAATTCACTAATCCAATAGAGAGTTACAATTTAACTAGTGTTTCTTTGGAGTTTAAAGGTCCACTTTCAGATATAGGTGATAAAGAAAAATATTCACATAATTTCCTTCTTTCAGATTTTCAGAAATTTATTGATCCAATAGGTGAAACAGTAAGTGAAATTCATATACCATTTCAAAGAAATTTATCATTCAAGTTATTGAAAAATCTTCAATTATTACATAATCCATCAAGAGTATCATGTTCTATTGCTTTGAAACATTTACCTTTATCAGTTGTTCATTTAGAGAACCTTCCACTTACAATAGATTCAATTGATGAAATACTACCAAGATTTCAACTTCAAAAAATAGACATTGATTTAACAAGTAATAATAATGCAACAAATATAATTAAAAAGCTTATAAGTACATTCGAAAATTTAATTATGCTAGATACTGCTATATTACAAAAGCCAATAATTGATTTTGGATTGTTAAGATCAAATTCATTAAATCATTTTAAACTTCAAGTTAAAGAAAGTATTAGAGAAAAATTTACTATCAAAATAATTGATATTCCAGATTCACTTAAGTGTTTTGATATTACTTATACGGGTAATTTTACTGTTGTTAATTTTGAAATTGATCAAGTTACAGATAATATGAGAAAATGTGATTTTCCTTGTATGGCAGGACCAATGAGAGGTAAAAGGTGATCTATGTATTTATTTTAAGAAACTTATTCAGAGTTATTTTCCATTTTCATTTCTCTTTTTATTTATTTTTAATTCCATCTGTAATTACTCTTCATTCCTATAAATAGATTGTATCTGTATCGGTAGAGGTATAACTGCATGATTAATCAGCATAAACCACAATTAATCAATACATGTACATGTACTGAATATACCAGCATACCACAACTGACAACATGTTGTATCAGTCTGACCAATAAAACAATAGCTGTCCCTTGAGACATCACGTGCCCTAATACCTCTTGTCCGGATCAACATGGAACAACCTGTCATTGGCTGCCACAGCACACGGGGTAGATTGTTCCTGGACTAAGTGCAGGTGCAAGCGGTCAAATTCAGATCAAATTACTAATGGAATAGGATGAGTTCAGACCTTAGAACATAGGAGATATCACTATATAAACTATCCAATTCCTTCATTTGAATAGTCACAATCACCTCAGAACTCAATTGAACCAAATCAAAAAACATTAACAATCAAAAATGACTTTAAACGTTGCAATCGTCGGAACTGGTATTTTCGCCACAAATCAACATTTACCAACATTACAAAAATCTAAATATTTTACACCATATTCATGTTATAATAGAACCAAAGCTAAAGCTGAAGAATTTGCTAAGAAAGATTCATCAATTACAAAAATTTATGATTCATTAGAAGAAGTTTTTCAAGATCCAAAAGTTGATTTAGTTGATGCTTTATTACCTGTTCAATTAAATTTAAGTGCTGTTAAATTAGCTGTTCAATATAAAAAAAACATTACTTTAGAAAAACCAATTGCTGCTACTTTAGAACAAGCTAAAGAAATCGTTCAAATAAGTAAAGCTAATCCTGATTTAACAATTGTTATTGCTGAACATTGGTGTTATTTTAAAGGTATTAATGAATTAAAATCAGCTATAGCTAAAATCGGTAATGTTTATTCATTTACTTATCATTCTACTGGCTCATTTAATTTTAATAATAAATATTTAGCTACTTCATGGAGAAAAAACCCTGAACATATTGGTGGATTTTTATCAGATGGTGGAGTTCATCAATTAGCCTTATTAACTGGTACTTTAGGTAACTTCAAAACAGTTTCTGCTCATACTAGACAAGTTAGAGAATTGAGTGGAGATGTTGATATTCTTTATTCTTTAGCTGAATTAGAATCTGGATTAATTGGTACTTTTACTTATGGATCTGCATTCGGTAACACTAGTAAATCATGTTTTTTTGAAATTTTAGGTGACAATGGTTCAGTTTATTTTGATTTCGGTCCTGGTCATAATGAAAAATTAACTTTGAAAGTTGGTGGATTAACAGCTGATTCTGAATCATACGTTAAAGAAATTGAAATTGAAAATGAATATAGATCAACTGAACGTGAATTTGAAGTTTTAGGTGAATCTTTAACAACTGGTGATAAATCAATTATTATTTCAACTCCAGAAGTTGCTTTCCATCATTTGGCTATTATTGATGCTTCTTTGAAGAGTTCTAAAGCTGGTGGTCAAGTTGTTAACGTTGAAAAAGCTTAATTCGATTGAATCCTTTTCATTAAGTTATTGTTATTAATTATTTGCTTTACTACTTTTTCTTTTCTTTTCTTTTCTTTCTTTCTTACTAGCTTTCTTGTTTTCTTATTTTTTTGACTTTAATAATTGATTGAGTTATTTTAACTGCGATCGACCTATTTCTAGTTTACTCTTTTCGACTAATGATCTTATCATATCTTATCATTGAACTTGAACTTGATTTATCCAACCGATCGATGTATTTCGTATACAGAGTATCATTTTACTTAACTATTTAGCAGTTGGCTTCTCTAATCTTTAATCTTTACTTCAACTAGTGTTTTTTTGATTGTCTGAGTTTGTCTCTCTATCAGTAATCGTATCCGTGGAGTTGATTAATTTGCAGCTGGAGGAACAGAAGTTACTGGACGAATCGACAGCTAGATCAACAGAATTAAGGCTATGGAGAATTGTTCTTTGAAGAGAATACCCTTGTTCTATATAAATTTTATCGTTAATTAATTGCTTCAATATATATTGCTTTAATTGCTTTATATAGCTATATAAAGTTCGTTCATTAAACATTAAACTTCATTTCAATCTTTATCTTATCTTTAAAGCTTTTGCCTATACAGCTGCCCCCGCTGACTCGCTGACCTCCGTGCATTAATTTTTCAATTTACCAAATCAAGTATTTTGTATACCTAGAAGGGTTTAATTACTTGCATCGAGGTAGTTTAAATAAACTATTTTTAATATTTTTTATGTTATCAAAAATTCAAAATTGAAATAACTTAACTTAATTGAAGCCTTTTGAAGTTTTGAGTTTTTGAAAGTTGTTGAATTTAGTGTTCACATAACCCTCTATATTTGAATATATAGGATAGAGTCTAGAAGTACGCTATTACAATTACCCAATCGATTAATCCAATTGACAGGACTTTGATTGGGTAATTAATATAATAATAGGCCTTATTTAAAGGAACACGAAAAACGAAAAACTGTAGAAAATTAGGGTGAAGAAAATTCAAGATAAGTTACCGAGGCCAAGCAGTACGTAGGTATCACACGATAGTCAAGACTTCAGACTTCTTGGGCTGTCTATCATACTTTTGAAATGTATACTCAAGCTAATGACAATTCTATATATTACGCTATAGCTGTTGAAATACGTTTGCAAATGAATTAAATACAGTTGAATCCATTCATATCAATAAATTTTTCACTCCGCTATTAATTTATTTTGACTCTGATAAGAAAAATCGAACAAAGCGGTTATTGATAAAGAAATTTTATTTTATTTGCACATCAATATTGCCTAATACAGAAAACCACTTCTTATTCCAATTGTCTGTTCGATCATGAATCATAATTAAATCTATCAATTCAACAATTAATATTTAGAAGTTAGAACGGCACAGTTAATTGTTGGTGTTTGTCTATATCTTCGGCGCTATTCTTTTAAAATTCAGTTTTATTAACATGCTGCCTTTTTTTTCTTTTTGATTGATTGAACCCTGAAATTAATTTCCATCTTATATAAATACTGCTCAATTCCTCTTTTATTTCTGAATTATTCAAATACTCTTTTTTTGTTTCTTTCCTAGTTATTCAACTCATTGTTAATCTTTCAATCGTTTAATTATCCCAACTATTTCCCACAATGAAGTATTCCAGTGTCTTATCTGTTCTTTCTTTATTATCAACCAGTTTAGGTGCTGCTATCTATACTACAACTACTCATATCACAACTACTTCAACTACAGTTGTTGATTGTGCAACTGCTTCTTCAAGTTCTACTTCAAGTTCTGAACCAGTTAAAACTTCTGGTTTAAATGTTGAAATGTACAAAACTTATGAAGTTTACAAACCTAAAGTTTTAATCATTAATATGTTTACTTATGAAGAAACTCCATTCTTAGAACATTATGATTTAGTTTATAATGTTACATTACCAGGTTTATCTCCACTTTATCCTTATGTTCATTGTAATTCAAACTATACTTTATGTCAAGTTACAACTGGTGAAGGTGAAGTTAATGCAGCTTCAACTATCTCAGCTTTAGCTTTAAATCCAACTTTTGATTTATCTGAAACTTTCTTCATTGTTGCTGGTATTGCTGGTATTTCTCCAAAACAAGGTACTTTAGGTGATGTTACATTTGCTAAATTTGCTGTTCAAATCTTAGAATATGAAGTTGATGCAAGACAAATGCCAGCCAATTGGACTACTGGTTATTATCCATTTGGTACAACTTATTCTGATCAATATCCAACAAGTATTTATGGTTCTGAAGTCTTTGAATTAAATGAAAACTTAAGAAATAGAGCTTTAGAATTAGCTCAAACTGTTACTTTTTCAAATGGTACTGATGCTAATGTTGCATTTAGAGAATTATATGATTATGCTCCAGCTAATAGAGCTCCTCAAGCTACTGCATGTGATACATTAACTAGTGATACCTACTGGTTTGGTTCATTATTTGATGAAACTTTTAGTAACTATACCAACTTATTAACTAATGGTACTGGTACTTACTGTACTACTCAACAAGAAGATAATGCTACTTTAGAAGCTATGATTAGAGCTGCTCAATATGGATTAGTTGATTTTGGTAGAATTGTTATCATGAGATCATGTTCTGATTTCACTTATGCTGATTATTACACTGATTTAGATGAAACTACTTATTTATTCAATGAAGTTTCTCAAGGTGGTTCTGGTGTTGCAGTTACTAATTTATTACTTGGTGGTGAACCATTCATTGATGATGTTTTAGCTAACTTTGATACTTATAACAGTGGTGCTTATGCTGCTACTAACTATTTAGGTGATATGATCAATTCATTAGGTCAAGATTTATCTATTAGAACTTGGGGTATTGAAGATGAACTAGCTGATGTTTAAATGTAGTTGAGTTATGAATTAAGTTTTTACTTTTACTTTACTATTCTTATATCTTATTTTTATTTTTATTTTTACTTCTTGAACGTTATATATCTTAAATTATCTTTACAAAATTGATTTTTCTTTAGACTAAAATTTAAAAGTAAATTTATCTAGCTACTGTAGTATACTGGTAATGAAAACATGTATTGAAACTCGGAAGAAAAGAAAATACGGAACAACCAATAATAGTTAACCCAAGTTTATCCGATAGTTTAAAATCAAAGTTATCATTTACTAGCTATTGCGATATAAAATTTAAAAGATATGAATAAAAACCAAAAAAGAAATAAAACCTAAAGTCCTATAAGAAAAATAATCTAAGTTAAAAAGTCCCAAAAAGATAAAAAGAAAAGTAATAAAGAAAAATAAAAGTAATTTAAGCTAAAATATAATAAAGAGAAGTAGCTAAACCTAAAATCAATTTAGAAATCAAGCCAGTAGAACGTAAACCAATAGCACCATTTGCATAAGAAGCAATTGTAGTAGTAGTTGTTTCTCTTTTAGACTTAGTAGCAAAAGCAGAAACAAGAGCAGAACTCACTTCATTTAAGAAAGTTTTACCATTAATAGTATTATTAATTGCACTACCAGCATCCCAGATCATGATACCACCAAAATTTGCATCATTCTTAGCAATTGTATCAGTTAATAAACCAGAAACAATAGTTGGAGTAGCATATCCAGTATCAGTACCTGATTGCACACCTAATAATCCCAAGAATAACTTAATATCAGTGTTTTTGAAACCAGAAGTAGCATTTGCCCAATTTTTCCAATTGAATTCTTTACCACTATTAGCAGCACAATCATTATTATAGAATTGAATAAAGGCGAAATCAATATCAGATTTAGTTAAAACTGGATTTAAATATTCATCAGGCAATGGACATTGAGGAGCAGTTGAAACATAGTAGGTTTTGGATGTATCATTATTATATAATTCTCTTAAACGATCAACAAAATCAACATAACCATCAATTTTACCACCTTCAATATCTAAATCAAATCCATCGACAATTGCATCACCTAATGGTTTTTCAGATGAATTGAAACTACCATTACCGAATAAATTCCACATTAAATCAGCAAAACTTGAACCATCACCAGAAGCCAAATTATATTCATTGTTATATTCACCACCTAATGATAACAAGACAATCTTATCGTTTTTCTGACAAGTTTTCACTTGTTCACCTAAAGAAGTACAATTGGCCATACCATTTGATAAAGCTGTATCTGAACATCCAGAAGCGATATCGAAAACGGGATATTTAGCAGCATTTGAAAATTGATCAAC
The DNA here is from genome assembly GCA_030567495.1 of Ambrosiozyma neoplatypodis. Lineage (NCBI taxonomy): Eukaryota > Fungi > Ascomycota > Pichiomycetes > Pichiales > Pichiaceae > Ambrosiozyma > Ambrosiozyma neoplatypodis. The sequence goes on along the minus strand of JAJLSG010000240.1, from coordinate 67,840 downwards.
GAATGATAAGACTAAGATATCAGCTAGGTCATTTTCACAGTAATATGATAAATCTTTTTCAGTTTCAGATTGTCCCCAGTATAAAACAATGTTTTCTTGAGAACCAGCGTCGAATGATAAAGCTGTTTTTGAAAGTATTGAGATTGTTGAGATTAGTTTAACGAATGTGAGTTTTGAAAATAACATTTTTGTAAGTTAAAAGAATGAATGAATGAAGTTAGTTGGTATTTAATTGAATGAATGAAGTTAGTTGGTATTAAGTTAAATGAATGTAGTATAGTTTGAATGAATATAATTAATTGCATTATTGGAACATGAAGATATAATTCATTTTATTGGAAATAGATGGGTTTTTATACCCCAATTTTCTTTAATAACTAATCATGCATCATTTCATATGTATAGCATTCATCCTATAGCCTATAGCAATCAATATGGATGCCACCATCTAGGATAATTTGGATAAATGATATTGAAAAGAAATTTAACGCTGGCACGTATACTGCCTGTACAGTGATTTGAACAGATTCTGGAATCTCAGAAATTCATCTTTAGAGAGAGCAACTGTTTCTTTTTGAACTAATCGGGCATCTATCAGCTTAAGTTTATAGGAAATGGATCAAGATGATACACCTCTTTTTATCAAAAGGAAAGAGTGAATTGTGTGTGATTGGCCAAAAGACATCTCGAGTGCGCCTGTTTCTTTTAGTGATCTCAATGTCCCTGAATCTCAGGGTACTAGATGTGACCCTTCTTTTTTCTAGTTTCTAATTCAGGATTAATTATATTAATAGAATAAGAAAAAGTAATTCCACCATGGTCCATGGATATATGGGTTATAAGTAGGCTTATAAAATATATTGGTTTATTAAGGCTAATATGCAAAAAGAAAGTTTATTTATAAAATGGTTATATATGCAAAAGAAAGAAAATTAAATTAATTAAGCTATATAGCTAGTGATCGAGTTGAAAAAGTAAGATTGAGAGATTTGAATGATTAATTGATATTAGGCAAGTAAGAAATTCAAGTCTAATAAGAAGTAAAAAAGCGCAGCAAAGACTAGAATCAAATTATGAAATGATGATATTGTAGAACTGGAATTAAACATTGATTTGATTTCTTTAGTTAATGTGGATGATTCAGAAAGTGAAGATTTTGAAAATTTATCAAATAATTTTTTGTTATTATTACTATTAGTTTTTGATGTTTCGATGAATCTAGAAATCATATTGTTTGATTTGATTGGATTGTTTAAATTCAAATTTATTAGTTGATTGATTAATGAAACTAAATCAAGTGATTCAAAATTCATCATTTTATTAGAGACTTCAACTTGTTCTGGTATCGAAGAAGATATCTGTTCTTGTTTCTTACTTTCATTGATTAATTGAATTGATGTGAATTTAACATAAGAATTGGATATTATCTCTTTTCTAACTGACTCATCATAAGGGAAAACAATAGTAGTTGAATCATCATTAAACATTTCTTTAAATTCATTAATTGATTCAATAACTTTATAGTTCATATTGGTAACGATAACCATATCAAAACCGTTTTTTGAAGATGAATCATTAAGATCTTTAGATGAGATAATGTTGATATCAGTTAATGATGATGCTGTTATACTGGGTTTGATTTGATTGTTAGCATTATCTTTCAGGCAGTATACCAATAAAATATTTGAATCAAGATCAAAAGCTATCGTAGTTGAAGAAATAAATAGTAGTATTAAAGCTTGTATTGATTTGAAGAACTTCATTATTTCGAATATATTTGAAAATTTCGGATGTTGATTGGATTAATGATATGAATATGAATATGAATTTTCAAATGACTGAATTTAGTTAAATTTCAAGTATATTGTGCATGAAGAAAAGGAAAAAGCATTAAGCTAGGGATAAGAAAAAAAAAAAAAAATAAAAGAAAATAAAAGATTAAGCTAGGTACGTGAGCCTAAGAGAGAAAACTTGTTTCCTGGGGTACACTAATACTTAATCAATTCATCCCTTCAGTTCGCCAAGTGATGGTGGGCTATTCATCATGATGATAATTCTGGTATCTTATTGATTGTTGTATTCTGTTCATTTGTAGGTTTAATTGTTTTATCAGTTGTTTATCAGTGAAATTTCTTTTTTTCTTAGTTAGAAAAAACTTTTTTTTTTGCCGAGAAACTGCCGGGTGTATTTGATTGGTTGAAAATGCTAGGGTAGTCACGTGAATGGGTTTGTGATAACGTTAACGTTAACATTAACTACTCTCTTAACAGTCTATAAAGGTATTAAATAGTAAAACTATATTACCTTTTAATGAGATTATCTAAAGGATGAAATTGTATTATTAGAATAGTTAATATAAAATTAGTACAAGTACATGAAATGGGTTTTTTGAAAACTGTTTGAGATGTCTTTAAAACCTTTGAAGATTTTGTTTCGAATAAGATTCACCAAATTAAATTATTCATTTGTAGTAATACCACCATGTACACCTTTATCTCTAGTATTATAACTAAACTGAATAGGTATATCATAAAATACATGGATCCAAAAAAATTATGAAGTTGAATGGAAGCCAGCTTGAATCTTCGCTAATTAAATACCATCTTTTCAAAGAATACCTATTTCAAATTCCATTAACCAGCTATTAAAATATTCCATCAATCTCAGACTAGTTTTATTGTATATAATATTGACCTTGGTAAATTATCATTTAGTTTAAATTGTTGTTATAAATTTTTAAATCTAGTTTTAATGCAGAATTCTCTAATTTAAAATTAGAAAGATTTTGAATTATTGAGAATATCAATAAGTTATATTTCAATGATGATTGAATGACTTTGAACCGTTGAATATTCGATTAAATCTAAATAACTTGTTCTTCATAATGAATTAATGCTATTAATAATTAAAATGAAGTTATCATACTCATAATTCGTCAATTAATACTGACTTTTCTTCAAATTTGAAATCAATATTTTCTCAATAGTATAACTTTGATCAACACATTTAGTAACATATTAAGCATTAACCAATTCTAATACCAATAAATATTTAAATGAAATAAAATAATTTCTAAACCATGAATCTGATTCTCTAATTTGACTTATTTTCAATATTTAACCCTTTAATTTGTAAAATTAATATCAACGATAAATTATTTCAAGCATTAATCAAGCTACCACTTAAACAATATCCTTGTTTTGAAACACAGAACAACATTAAATAATGATAGATTCTTGAAATAAAATCTGAATTGAGATGGGACTTGGAATTGGGTATTTTAGTATTGGTTTTGAAAAGGAAAAGGTTTACATGAATAACAAGCCAGCTGCCAGTATAATGAGTGGGTTTCTTAACGACTATCAAACAGTTTATTAATTTAACAGCCATATTTGGGTAATAACATAGTATTCTAGTAAAAGTTCAGAAAGAAACCAGTATGTTGTTTTGAATTTCTAAAAAGTAAAAGTTTTGTTGAGTTGTAAAGAAAAGGACATAGTTTCAGTGGGAGGGTCTCGGCACTATGAATTGTAGAGTTGTAACTTTCAAGATCGATCATTTTGCTTGTGTGGTTAATTGTTGATTATACATATAGTAACATGTTAGTGCTAGGTAGCTGGATTTAGAAAAGAGGATTTACTTGCAGCATTAAATTGGACGTATATGCCTATTGTGCTGCTATTTTTTTCTCTGCGGTTTTCAAGGTGTACCTTTAGTGTACGATTTTGTATGATTATTCCTGAAGACTATGTAAAGGTTCATGATCATTAGAATCAGAAGATATACAAGTATATCTGTATACTGTATTTATAACCCATGTAAGTGCCATGAATTGAAAACAAATGCTCCTTCCAATTGGACGTCTTTTCAAAATTTCAGTGGAGCAAGTGCGCCCAACCAAAAGCCCATTAAAGTCTAACTGGCTATTCCCTTAGGATCTTAGATATTGCTTAAAAATATAAATACCTCTAGATATCCTTAGAAAATGTCAAATACGTCAAATAAAGCTTCTTCAGGCTCTTCAGCTAAAGAACCAACTCTTAGGAAATCATGTTTTAGATGCAGTCAACGAAGAATTAAATGTGATTTAAGATTCAAAACACAAACAGAAGATCATTTTGAAAGATGTACAAGTTGCAATGAATCAAATTCAGATTGTATTGTTTTGAAAAGAAAGAGAAGAACAATGAAGTCAATATCAAATTCATTAGATGTATCTTCTTCACCGATTTGTATCCCTCTTATTTCAGAACAAACGCCTTTAACTTCAAAGAAGCATGAACTTGATGATAACCAAGTTCAACTTCAACAATATCTGTCTCCAGCTCAGACTTTATCTCCTTTTAACATTAATATAAATGAAAGTATTAGTGAAGATAGTACGCCATGCTCTATTCCAGCTTATGATAATGATGATGTTGAACTAGAAATAAATTTAAAACTATGGCTTTCTCGTCCAATCACAACTACGGACTCAACATTGGATAACAACAATTTGAATTCAGTTTTGTATATGTTAGAAGAATATAATGATAAAAGAAAATCAGTTTTAGATGTTATTAGTGAAGAATCGTTAAATACTTTGAAAATTACAGGTTGTTTTAAATTACCTAGTTTAATTCAATGTTCAAAATTTATCAATGCTTATTTTTCAATCTTTCAAAATTTGTATCCTTTGTTATCTATTAATGAATTTCATAATGATTTTCAAGATTTGACTAATCCTCCTAGTTTATTATTATTGTATTCAGTGTTATTTGTTGGTCAATTGTTGGTTTCTGATAATTCAAGTGAGTCTAAATTGATTTTTGAGAAAGTGAAGACTATTTTAATTATGGATTTAGAAACAAATGAAACTTATTTAATTATATCATTATTCATTTTATCTACTGTTTCATCAAATGAAATAATTAGAAGCTTATTGAATTCAAAATTAAATTTAATCAATAATAACAATATATCAAATAAATTAATCTGGATTTTAAAAATGAATGAACAAATGAAAGTTTTATGTTTTTTTGAAAAACAATCTAATTTATGTATAGATTCTAAAATATTAACTAATCTTCCTTTATTATATGATGATTTCCAAACTTCAGTTGGATTAGAAAACAGAAATCAATGTTTTGCTTATTATAGTGATGTTTTGAATTTTGATATTATAATTGAAATTGTATTACAGTTAGAAACAAATGCTTTAAGTAATGCTGATGTTAATCATCAAGTGTTTTATTTACATAGTTTAATGGAACAACTTAAAGTTAAGATTACATTTGATGATGGATTTGGATTTTCTGTTTTAAAATTCATGTCGGATATTAAAATAATTAGTATGAATATACTAGTGAATACCAAAATTATAAAAACCATTCAATTAATAATATTAAGTGATACTGAAAATGATAATGAGATGTTATTAGAAATTGATGTTAAATCAATATGGGTAAATTTAATCCAATCATTAAAAATACTATCTAAAATATTAATAAGATCATTAATAAAATACAAACAATACTCATTAATTTCAAAAGATACATTAATACTAATTTTAAGATCAACAATAGACATGCTACCAATGCTATTTCATAAAGATGAATCAATTCGCTATTTATTTAAAAACAATTTAAATTTAATAATACCAATATTAAATGAATTAAAACAAACTTCGATAGAAATACCAATAATTCAAATGTATTATCAAGTATTGAATGAAATATTACCAGATGATGTTAATTTGATTAGTTATGTTCGAAATTTAATCAATTCTGAAAAACTTGAAAAGTTAGTAATTGAGAAGGAATTATTAAATAATGAAAATTATGTTAATGATGGTACATTGCTAGGATTGTTAGTTGATACTTTTCCTCCTTTATGTAGTCCTATATTGTATTTTAATAGTTTTAATTATTGTAAGAATGATGATGATTGTGTTATTGTTTGAATCTAATCTATCTATCCCACCTGCTACCGCCCGTACTCCTCCGGCTCGCCCGCCAACTCCGGATCCGTGAATCATCCGGATCACGTGACTGGAGTCATCTAACAAAAAGTAATTATAGATATAGCTATAGTTAAAACAGGTTATAAAACTGGTGATTACAGAAAAATTATCAAGTCTAGTATAATTAGTATAAAAACAACAATAATTCACTGACAACCCTTGTTTTTTCCATTCTAAAACTCAAATGGATTAATTAATTTATATTAGTATATTAGACTATATAGCTTACATTATGGTAGCAGATGTTAATTTATTCAAAGAAATTGTTCATTCATTACCAATCGATGTTATACTTTTAATTTATCAGAATGTTTTAATTCTGTTTAATTTGGATGATTTAATTAATGAAATTGAATTAAATGATGATAATTGGAATTTAAGTTTATCTTTAATATTATTAAATTCAATAATTTCAAACTATGATTCAAATTCATTATCTATACCTGAATCAAAAGATGATTATTATAAATCTGGTTTAATTATTCAAGGATTATTAGGTGAAGTTGAATTTAATTCAAATGAGTATTTTAAATTGATTACTTTTATAAAATTGAAAAATTTAAGAATTAAAAAATTGGAATTTTCAATTACTTGTAATAATTTAAAACATTTGATTGAATTAACTGATTTTAATTTTATTTCAACTATTGAAATTTTTATCAATTATGAATTTTTTAATAATGGGTTAATTCCAAATGATTTGATTGAGTTATGTTATAATATTTCATTGATTCCAAATATTGAATTAATTTTATCAATTTCTGAAAATGATTCAATTTTTTTAAATATTTCAACTGATTATTTTTTCATCACTTTTAAGAAACTTTTATCATATATTAAAGAAGTTGGGATTTCTATAATTGATTCAGATTCAACTAATTTAATACTTGATTCAATTAAAGAGAATAATTCAATTGAAATTGCTTATTTATCAACTAAAATATTTGATTCTTTTGAAATTTGTAAATTTCAATTCAATTCATATTCATTAAAAACTTTAACAGTTGATAATTATCATCATTTAGATAATAATTTTGATTATTTGAATTTAAATTTTAATGAATTGTTTAATTTAAAAACACTTTATTTACGTGGAATCAATCTAAATAAACAATTACCTAATGGATTAAATAATGATTCAATTGAAGAATTATATCTTGATGAATGTATTTATGAAAATCAATCTTATTATTTACCTAATCAATTGAAGAAATTATTTATTTGTACTTCATTTGATTCATCATTTGAAATTATAAATTTTAATTATTTAAAATATTTAAAATTTTTTACAATATTATTAGAATATAAAGAAATTAAAAAGAGTACAAATGAAATTAATTTATCAGAAAATCCATTTAATTTAGTTCCTAATTATCTTTTAAATAATTTACCAAACTGTTTACATAATTTAAATTTAGATGTTTGTTTAGATAATATATTAATTACAAAAGAAATGAATTTGGATTCAACTAATGATATCTTAAGATTGATTAAATCAAATGAACAAAGATTAAATTTAAATAATTTACCAAATCATTTAAATAAACTAACTTTAAATCCAACTTTATTTTCAACTTTTAATGATCCAAAACAAAAAACATACCTAACACAATTAATATCAATTGAAATATTTTTCTCAGATATAAATGAATACAATTCAAATTGTTTTGAAACAAATGAAATTAAATTTAATTTAAATTCAAATGATTTAACTATCGATTTAACAGATTTTCAATTCAATGGAATTAAAAGAATTAGATTCAATTTATTATATCATAATTTAAAAATAATAGTTAATGATGTTTGTAAATCATTGATTGATTTTGAAATTATTAAAAATTCAATGAATAATAATTGTAATGCTGAAGTGTTTTATACTGGTTTTGATAAATTTCATTATTTTGAAGATTGTTTTCAACCTAAATTGACTAATTCTTCTTGTAAGTTGGGTTTAGAAGATTCAACTGCTTTATCACATATTCAACGTTAATTTTTGCTTCTGTGTTTTTTTTTTTAATAAATCATATTGATTATTTAATTATTTGTATTTTTGTATTTTTGTTTGATTTTAAATATTTTCAATAAAGGTAATTTTATATAGGAAATCATGAAATGAAATTTAAACCGAATTTTCGTTGTTTTCTCTAGCAACTATCGATATCAAGTTTATCAACATCAAATCTTTTCCATGAATTTCCATCAGAAGATTTCCATTATAATCATCCATTAGCATTTATGATTTATCTGCCTCTCCCATTGTCGGCATGCACACAATTATACACAGTTTAACTTTAATAATCATGTGATTGATAGTCTTTACAAATCTATTTCATATCCCATTAATGTACAATTAACCACTCTTGGTATATATATTTGAAACATATTTTTGAAAGATCAAATTAAAAAAAGTATACCTTAAAGTTTGGTTATCTATAGTTTCAATCTTTCAATTTCAATTAATTTCATCAATTAATGATCAATTTTTATTAATTGGGTATAAATATACCAAAATTATAAACTGCATTAATTGTATTGAATCCATATGTTCAAATGTTTTAATATTGCTTAATTTGATTGGTTACTATGTTGCTTTAAGTTGTACTCTCCGTTCTGAACAATGTATTAAGTGACTTTAATTTATGTCTTATCAACCGATATGTCTGGTTGATTATATTTTGAAACTTAGTGTAAGATACCCTAAGAATCTAAGATATAGACATTTAGACTGACTGGAAATGATCATATACGTTTAATTCATTCATCCTTAATATATCCCATTTATTCAATATTGTGGAAAAATGTGGTTTAGATTAAAAATGTGGTTTACACTATATGCATGGTTATAGACTTAAGTCACTTAACATTAATTTGATTTAGATTAATTAGAAATTCTAACTCAAAGTCCAAGTTCAAGTTCAAGTTGTTCAACTACTTTCTTACCACAGGATCAAAGACAAGATATCAGATTTTAACATTTTCAAATTAATTAATTAATTAATGTCACTTTTTTTAATTTTTATTATTAACATCCTTTAAAGGGTTATCTTGAATTCTCTGTTAGTTAAAGTTAGTTTGATTGGATTGAATATCAGCTCCGAACCGGAGTTTTGTGGGTTTCAAATTAACTTTAATTATAGTCTCTTTAATAATATGAAAGAAATTTAGTCCTCATAGCAATTAAAACCCTTCAACATATGCTCAAGCAGCTCAACATTCAATTTGACTTTTTTATAGTCCATACTGTTTGTTTAGATGATCCATGACGTTCTATCGGGATTGGATCTTATAAATATCCTTAATTGGTGATTATAAAATCGGTTACAAATCAATTTGGTTGGTCAATTAAAATATAATTATAACATTTGATTATTAAAGTTAGCCCTCTCCTGATAATATACTAGAACTTTGTTTTGCATGATTTCAAAATAACCCCCTTCAATAAACGAAGAACTATTTAAATCAATCAAATTGTACTATTTCATCATTTCATCATTTACATTTAGAATTCATTCACCTATATAGTTTTTCTACAATATAATTCACAATATAATATACAGATATGTCTGAATCAGATTCAATTTTATTAGCTTATTCAGGTCATGAAAGTGATGATGATAATTTAAGTATTTCTTCTCAATTTGAGCATTTTCAGAATATTATGACTGATTTACCTATAGAAATTATAATGAATGTTTATGAAATTGTTCTACAACAATCAGTTAATCTAACAACTATTCTTTCTAATATTGATACAGATAGCACATGGAAATTATTATTAGAATCTATTCTTTCAAATCATTCTTTATTTAAAACCGATGATGATAATTATGGAATAAAAACTATCAATGGACTTATATCTTTTGAATCATTAGAATTTAAAAAATTAATTAATATCATAAAGAAGAAAAGGATTCGTTTGAAACCCCTTTATTTTAAAACTACAGTTAGTGATTTCAATCAATTTCAATATCTTGTTAATTTAAATTGTTTTAATTCAATTAGAGTTCTTGTTTATTTTACTAATATTTCTTCTACATTTAATGAAATTCCACAAAATTTTATTTCTTATCTTGTTAAATTATCAAATTGTTCAAATATTGATTTTAAAGTTTATTTTTATCAAAATTATTTAGAAAAAACAAATTCATTTCAATTATGGCCAATTCTTTTTCAAAATATAATTAAATCAAATGTAATTAAATCAGTTTTAAAAATTGATGATAATTTTATTAAACAATTTGGATTTGAATTTATAAATGATTGTTCATCACTGAAGAATTTAATTATTCATTTTGCTATATTTGAAACACCAATAATGAATTTCATTCCAATTAATAATTCAATTAAATCATTAATTATAAATAATAATTATTCATTTTCATTTTATCCATGTAAACTGAATTTTCAATTTTCAAATTTAAAAAATTTAAAATATTTAGAATTACATAATATTCATTTATTTGAAGATTTATTTAATTTAAATGATAATAATTCAATAACTCAATTAAAATTAATTGATTGTACCTTTCATTTTAAACCATTCACATTACCTAAACAAATTGAAAAATTATTCATTGAAAATTCATTCCCATTAAATCATTTTGGTAACATTGATAAAATTAATTCATTAACTCATTTATCAATTAAAGGTGATCGTTTAATTTCATGTAAATTAACAAAATCAGTTTTAATTCCACCAAAGTTAATAACACTTGATATGGATATTAATTTAAAAGCTAGTATTTTAATTCAATCTAATGATCAATTAAATTGGGAAAATTATAAGTTATTAAAAGAAATGAAAGAATTAAAAATTATTAATTTTGATTTATTACCTAATTCATTAAAAAAATTGAATTTGTTCGTTACTGTTGAAACTAAAACTACTGGACATTTTGTTGGATCTAAGAAAAATGTAGTTGAATTATCATTTGATTTAATTGAAGATAAAAATAAAATTACAACAACAACAACAACAACTGATTATTTCATAAACAATATTAAAAATTATATTTCATTATTCATAGATGAAAAATGTTTAACGATAGATCTAAGAAACTTAGAAATCAAATCAATTGAAAAAATCCAATTCATTACAGATTATCCAGTAACAATCCTGTCGAATGACCTTTCTGAAACATTAGAATTATTTGAAATTGAAAAGAAAAATCCATCACATCCAGTTAGAGTTGGAGTTCCACAAGTTACAACCACCACCACTACCAACAAACCAAGACCATTACAATTACAAAAGATTAAACCATCATCATATTCTTCTTTAAATTACATGGCTTCTAGAGAGTCATCAAGTTCAGATATTAATTAATTAATTAATTAAATCGTTTTGATTGATTGATTGATTGATTGATTGATTGATTGATTGATATTTTTATTTTATCTTAAATTCAGTTCTTTTTTTTTTATTTGTTTTTTAATTCGTCTTTGATTCCTTTCTTGTACGTACTTGAATTTTAATTCCACCAATGTTAATATATCATATCACATATAACCTTAAACTAGGATTTTTTGTTTTTATAATTTGTTTTATAGTATATGTATTTTTTTTGTTAATAATTTATATTGCGAAATTAAATGAAATTGTTTGATCCCACTTTAATATTATTAAAGATCTTAATTTAAATCATATCCTTTAGAATTTTGAAATAGTTTTAAAATAAACTCAACTTTTAGTCATACAAATTCCGTACAATAGGGCAAGCCGCACCAGTGCGGAACTGGCTAACGCGGCGCGACGGAGTGGCTCGGTGGCGAGATGGCGGATACTAGTAAAATTATAACCGGCTACGGGTTCAATTGAATTGATGATCAAGATCAAGAATGAAGATGTCAGTCCAAACCGATATTATATCAGTTAGGCGTTATAGTCATGAATGAATCGGTCGTATGAGAATTTTCTCAGGAAATACAACATTCAACTAGAGAACTGTTTGTTTAATTTTTAATTTAATTTTTGATTATACTTCTACGTACATGTACTTTGTTTTTTTCAATTTAATTAAATTACAATTTTATAATATTTGTAAAAAGGTTTTAAAACAGTACTATATATAGTAAGAATTAATAGCAAGTAAAAAGTAGCAAAATAAATGTAAAATATACTTATAATTTCAAAGCAAATGATTAATCGATTTATGGAACCTTCAATATCTAATTTCATTGAACATTTGCATCATATGAAAGAATTATAACTACCAACAATTCTATTCTTCCAAATCGTTGTACAATTGTAATAAATTCAGCTATAGAAATTCAAATTGATGAATCAGTTATAGGTAACAATAACAAAGTTTTAAATGCACTTAAAGAACCGATTCTTCAAAAGCTAGAGGATAGCAACAGTGAATATATTTATAAAGAAACATTTAATTTAATCAAATCACGTAAACCAGTTCCATTAAGCATACCATTAATACACATTTCAATTACACTTTGAATAATTTTAAATTAATTTAAAACAAATTTCAATCCTGATTGGTATTCAAATTGAAATCTCTTAACTTATTGAACAATTAGAGGGTTTGAAAATATCAATTTGAATCAGTTTCAAACAGACTTCAATAAATATTTTTCAACAATTTGCAAATAATTTGATATTCAATGATATTCTTTAACTTCACCTGCTTTTCGAATTATAATTTTGAACCAGAACAAGTACTAGTATTTAAATTGTTTTAGAACTATTTCTAGAAACTTAAACGTTCAATACAGAAAGTTCACAATTGCAAGACCAATTCAATTTGAGAAGGTTTTTGGTGAAAATGGACATGAATGAATGATTGTTTAAAAACTTAGCAATTGAATTTAGTTGGTGAACTGAAGATTTCCAACAGTGATACAATATCAGTGTGTGGTTGAACATGTATAATAGTACATGTAGTCAGTCTAAGATATGATCATTTCAGAAGTGAAACATGTGTATGAGAGTTGGATGTAAGAAGAAGAAGTGATGGTTAAAGGGTTCGTTTTCAGTGGCAAATCTGCGTATTATCCCCTATGGCCTGTGAATTGAATTGATTTCTGTTGGTATCAATTTGATTAACAATTAACAAATGAACAGTATAACTAATCAAACATGATTCAAGAATTGATGATTCCAATTAAGTTCCAAAATATAATAAAAGAATTACCAATGTAATTAGTTCTTGAAGTTTACAAGATAGTGGCATTTCAAAATTTTACAGACTTTTTAAAGATAATTCTGAAGTTGAATTAATGAAAGAGGTTTACAAACTTGTTGAAAGTAGTGATAATAATATATCAATAAAATGTGATAGAAAAACTGATCCCTTTTTCATAGATGAAATTAAATAATTCTTATATTTGTATCATAAATTATTGCTTCCATTTTAAATATTTTATTTCGTTCTACGTATTTTGTTTTATTAAATTTATACTTGATAATATATTCGAAATAGTTCTAAAAAGCAGTTTAGTAAAATTATTTAATGGAAATACAAACTCTGTAAATCAACAATATAATCAGATCCACCATCAACAACCAACAATTCCCAAAATCTATACTTAAACCAAAACATACCTAACACCAACAAACTCCAATAACCAACCTTAATAAAAACATTAACATCACCATCTAAATTTAATTTTGGAAATCCCATAAAATTACAAAATGAATGAGCTAAAAAACAACACCAAAATGAATTAGTAAATAACCAAATTAAATTAGTCAATATTCCAAAAAATGTAGTATATAACAATTGAAACAAAACAGTAACTAAAATCAAAACTAATTTTGTATTTTGTTTATAAAGATCAATAGCATGATGTAAATGTGCAATACCAAATAATAATGGAGTAAAATAAATAATTTTAAATGATTGTGATGATGTTAATGTATTAGATTCATCAATTTGGATGATTTGACTAGTTGATGAATTATAAATTAATGGCATAAATGGTATGAATAATGTAAGTATTGAATATGTATAGATTAATTCTTCAGTAAATGGTGCAATTATTAAATCTCTTAATATAAACAACCAATCATATTTGAAACTTTCTTTTAAATCAAAGATCATATGATTAATTGTAGGATAATCAAATATTTTATCAATTAATGGACCAAGGAATAATCCAATAAATAATTGTAATGTATTGATTAATTTATTTGGATTTATATTAGTTAATGAAGAAATTTTTAAAAATTCATTATAGTTATTTATTGTACCTAATAAATTAATCATTATGTAAGGTAATGTGATTGTTATTATTAATGATGATATTGTGACTCTTATAAGTCTTGATTTTATAACATTTGGATCGTTTCTGTTTCCTTCAAGTTGTTTGAAATATAATGAAATAACATAAAATGATGAAATGAAAATTGAATATCCTATTGTTTTAACTAATTTATAGTTCATATTGAGTTTTTCTCTTTGTAAGTTAGTTATGGTATGGTATTAAAGATCACCTTTAGATGTTTGGATATATTGAATTGGATATAAGTTGATGTATTTGTGTCCTAGCTGGTCTTCAAACACCAATTCAACAAAATCAAATGTTTAGTTGTGCGTATTACCGAATCGGGCGATTTCAATGGAAATTAGTAAATTAGTGAATTACGTTTAAAGCTTTATTTTTATTAAAGATAAAAACAGGAACAATTTAGTATTTAAATACAATAAAAAAAAAGAGAATAAAGAGAACAAAAAATGGAGAGAGAAGGAGGAGAAAAAAAAGGATTGCAAAATTAAAGGAAAAACAATTTATATAAAAAAACTATGCATCTTCATCATAAAAATCAGGATTCTTTTTTAAGATAACAACACCTTCCAATGAAGAAGCTAATGGTAAATATTCATCATTTTCTAATTCAGCTCTTTCACCAAAACCTAACAACACAGGAGATGAATGTGTAACCCATCCAGTAATTGTTTTTGGTTTACCAGCTTGTCCAACAACATCAACTGCTTGACCCACTCTAACATTAACTTTAATTGGTTTTAATTCTTCATCAACCGTCACTAACATTCTTGGTCTTATAGCTGGAGTTAAATAATATAATAAGTTTGAATGTTGATCTAATATGAATGAAGTTGGATCTAATAATGCAATTGAAACAGTTAATAAAGAAGCTAAAGCAACTTTTGATAATATTGATTTATCTATACTAAATGGATTTAAACTTAATGTACCTTTACCAAGATGAATTAAACCTTGAGAGATTCTTGAAATAAATAAACCATTTTGATCATTAGTATAATATGAAGCTAATTGTCTTAATAATTGAGCTAATCTAGCATTATTTGTACCAGCACCAACTAAACCCATACCAAAAATAGCATTATAAGCAACTTCTAAATCTTGATCATGTGAATATCTTGATAATGTTTCATAAACTTTCATTTGAGCTGATGAAGAAGAAACAAGACCCATTGCTAATGGAACTGCTCTTTTAATTAATGGATTACCATAATGCATTAAATGATCAAAATGACGTAAAGACATTTCTTGTCCAATTTCTTCACCCATTGCAATTAAAGCTAAACCTAAAACTGCATAACCTTGATAAGTTTCATCTTCTTTATCTTCATCATCTGCTTCTTCTGATTCTTTTTTAGTTTCTGTTTCACCTGTTGTTGCTGTTGCTGTTGTTGTTGTTGCTTCTGTTTCTGTTGTTGCTGATTCACCTGGAACTTCAGTTGTAGCAGTTTCAACATCTTGTTTCATTTCAACATCTTCATCTTCATCTTCTTCATCATCTTCATTCTTTGTTTCTTTTGGTTTTGTAGTACACATTTGTAATAATGATTGAATTTGTAAAACATTACCAGTACCTGCATATGAACATATGCTAACTAAAACTTTTAAAGTTTTTGAAATTGGATGATCAATTGCATCAATTGTTTCTAAAACATCATCAACTTGATCATATTTACCCATATATAATAAACCTAAACCTAATGAAATAAATCTAATCCATTTTGAAGCTAAATCATTAAATTCTTTCTCTAATAAAGTTTGTAAAATTGTTGAAGTAATATCACCATTACAAGTACCAACATAAACATGACCTAAAGCTAAAGCAGATAAAGCTTGAATTTCTAATGAAACAGTTGGTTCAGAAATTAAAGGTAATAATAAATTTAAAACTTCTTCATTTTCAGAACCTGCATAAGCAATTCCAATACCACTAATTGCAGAAGTAATTAATTTTTCATCATATTTAACATCACTATGAATATAATCTTGTAATAATAATAAAGTTGCATCAATATCATCATGAACAGAAGTTGTTGAAATACCCATACCTAATAAAGCACCAGCTTTAATTTCATCTTGTTCAGAATATAAATATTTATCTAAATTTTGTAAACCATCACTTGATTCCCATAAATTAATTAAACCTAATGAAGCGGTTGTTGATAACATACCTTCACCTTTAGTTCTAAATAACCATTTTTCATCTTCAATTAATTTTTCAGTACCATAACCAGCATTTAAAAATGAATTAACAAATGCAGCAGCTAAATTTTGTTTTGCACTTTCTAATTTTGAAGTTGAACCAAATGATGAAGTTTCTAAATGAGATTTATAAATATCTTCTGGGACTTTTGGTTGTAATAAATTTAATTCACTAACTAAATATTTATAATATTCACTTAATTTAACATTTGAAATACATTCTTGAACACTTTCATCATCAACTTTAAAACAAGAATTTTCTCTACCTAAGATAAAACCTAATTGTTTATGAATTAAAACATCATTAGTTGCATCAAAAACAGATTTAATTAATGATTCATCATCTAATTTAATTGCTAAACTTAAAGCTTGAGGTAATTGATCATTTGCTAAATAAATTGAAAAAGCAGTATTTAAAAATGCTAAATCATCAGGTGGAGCTAATAAAGGAACACAAGAAACCATATATAAACAAACTCTATTAAAAGTATTTTTATCAACAAATTTAGGTAATTTTTCAATTTCTTCAATTTCTAATAATAAATCAACAGCTTCAGCTTCAGCATTATGTTTTAAAAAATAAGGAACAATTTGTAAAGATAATTGAATCAGTTCATCTTTTGAATTACCATCTTCTAAATTATCTTGATATTCTAAACCAATTTCTAATGATAAATGTTTTAAATATTCATGACCCCAATCATAAATTGAATTATCAATATTTGATTGTAATCTATATTTTAAAGATTCACGTTTATATTGTTCACCATCATTTTCAGAATATGTCATACCTAAAACAGATAAAATATCTGCTAATTCATTTTTTAATTTTAAATTTGTCCATTTTAAATGTAATTGAATTAAAATTGGATATTGTGGTCTTAAAAATTTTAAAGGTTTTGGAACAGCAGTCATTGAAGAAGTTGATTCTCTAATGAAAGTTTTCAAATGATCTAATGAAGGTTGATATAAAGATTCATTTGATTCAGTTAAACGTTCAACTAACATATCTAATTCTGATTTTAATTGTTGATCTTCTTCACTTAATTCTTCTTCTTGTGGTTCATTTTTATTATTTTTATTATTATTTTTGGATTGTTTATCCTTTTCTTTGTCAGAAGAAGTAGAAGTAGACCCCTGTTGTTGAGATTTCGATTCTTGTTCTTTAACTGGAGCCATTGTTGATATAGACAGATACAATTGATAACTGATGGTTGATACCTGTTGTTATAAATTTGTGATTTGTTTCTAGTGGCAAAAGTTCAAAAATTCAACGAAGGCGAGAGTTCCGGATCCGGAAACAGGCACGTGACCATACACATTAGATATATAGAGATAGTTTACATAAAATACACAGATATAACTACTTTCACTGGTCTGTAAGAAGATCATCTATTAACCAGTTCAAATCATCAGGTCCACCGATGGTTCGATCGTTCAAGTGCAGGTTTGGAGGAGGGATATAGGGAGCACCAGCTGAACCAGGAGTTGCAATAATTGTTTTCGAATTATTTAATGATAATGATGATGATCTATTATTATAATTGAAAAATTCAAGATTATTAGTAGTTGATTCTTGTGGTTTTAATAAATATGATATACTTGATTTTCCTTTTTTTGGAGATTTTGTTGAATTATTATTTGTTGAATCATTATTTTTAATATTAATTGATTTATTATATCTACTATTTTTAATTTGTCTTTCAATATCTATATCATCATCATTTTTCAATTGATTATTATATAATCTTAATAATGGTCCACATGGTTCAACTAAATGTGGTGCTGATTCTAATGTATCATATAAATCTTCAATTGTTAATGTAATTCTTTTTCTTTTTTTAGATTTAGATTTATCATCATTAATTGAATTATTAGGATCATTTTTAGATGGTGATATATTATTATTATTTGTTTTATTTTTTAATGGAGAATTATTAACACTATTATTAACACTATTTGAACCAGTTTTAGTACCATTAATTAAATCATTATTTGAATTAACTAATAATTCTTCAGATTTCTTAACACGTATTATATCCATTGCATTTTCCAATAAACCTTTTAAATGATATTCTAAACCTAAACTTAAAACATTAGCAACATTATCATTAACACCACCAACTAAACCATGTTCTCTACTAATACCAACAATTCTATTTTTTAAATTATTTTTTTCAGGTAATTCAAAAGTTTCAGTACAAAGTGGAGTTGTAATACCAGTTAATATATCTTGACCCCATTGAGCAGTTAAACTTGTTGGATTTGTATTTGGTGGAACTAAATCTTGATGATCATTTATATTTGTTAAAATTGGAACTTTTGGAACAGTTGCTTGTCTTGTAATTGCAATTGTTGAATTAATCATACCTTTTTTACCAGATTCTCTAGTTATATTTTTTAATCTTTTTCTTTCTCTAATTGACATTGATAAAATATCTTTTTTTAATAATTCATATTGTGATGATTTATTAGTTTGTTTACGTTTTTTTGATAATTGAGATAATTGATTACCAAAACCAGCTGAAGACATTTGTCCATCTGAAGGTTCATCACGTAATGAATTAGCTAAATTTGATAATAATAATTGATTATGATATCGTATTGTTGATTTATCTAATATATTACTTAATTCATTCATTAATTCATTTCTTGATAATTTACCAACTAAAAATAATGAAACAGCAATTTGATATTTATCCCATTTATCACCTAATTTCTTTTGGAATTCAATAACTAATGAATCAATTTCTAATCTTTTACTTGAACCATCAGTAGTACTATTAGAAGTATTGATTTGTTGTTTTAAAGATGATTTAGAATGAGAAGAGCCATTTGATATATTTGAATGAGTAACTTTTGGAGATGATACCAAGGATACAGGAGACATAGAAGCAGATGTCATTATTTGTGTGTTTGTCTGATAATCTGATAAAACCATATAAACCATATAAACCATATAAACCACATCAAACACCATATAATCTAATCAATTCAAATGGAAAAAAAGAGTCGTGCGCAGGAGAAACACAGCGACGCGTCGAATCAGAGAAATCGACGCAACTATAAGTTAGGGTCTATTATCTATTATCTATAAATTTACTTTTCAATTTCAAATACAAATACAAATACAAAATATAAATATAAATATAAATATAAATAAATACAACTAAAAACTTATTTAAGATTAAGATATATTAATCCAATCATCCAATCCCCATGTTTCCCATGGTTCTTGTAAAAACCATTCAGACGCTTGAAAAACATCATTTAAATTAGTACTACTATTATTATTTGATTTATTATTTTCCAGAAAATGTTCTTGTTGATATTGTTGTTGTTGTTGTAATTGCTGCTGTTGTTGTAACTGTTGTTGATTTTGTTGATTTTGTTGATTTTGTTGATTTTGTTGATTTTGTTGATTTTGTTGATCATGAACTAAATAACCAATTGATAATCTATTTAAATATTTATCAGGTTTAACAGTACCACCAAATGTATCACCAATTTTTTTAGTTAAGAAATTAACATTATCATGAAATTTAGAATTTGCAGGTAATGGATTATTTAATGATAAAGTTTGTAATTCTAAAAATTTTTCTAATATAATAACACCTTCATCAATTACTTTTGTATGAACCATTAAACTTTGAAATTTTTTAAAATCATGTAAAATCATTTCAACATCTGACCAAATTTCTTCCAGATTTGGTGGCCTTTCAATTAACATAAAAACAGCTTCTGCAACTGCTGCACCAATACAAACATGACCTTGAATTAACATTGTTTCTTGAATATAATAATCATCCCAATTTAATTCTCTTATTTTTTTATAAATTGCTAAAATTGATGTTGATGCTTTAATACATGCATTAAAACAATAATCAATTCTTGGATTTAAAAAACATCTATGAATTCTAAATCTTTGAGTTTGAATTGATGACCAAGCTATATGATATAAAGAATATAATTCAGGTTTTGATTCAGTTGATGAATTTTCAATTGTTTTTTCAATATTTAAAAAATATGGTTCTTGTAATAATAATTCTAATTCTTTATCCATTGAAATTGCATCTTCTGATGTATAACTTTCTAAATCACCTAAATATTTTCTACATAAACATTTAAATTTTAAATTAATTAAAACATGAGAATTATTTGTAATTTCATTTAATGGTCTTTTAATTATATAAGATTTATGAATATCTTCATCATTACAATGTGATGGTAATGGAGTTGTAAAATTAACATTTTTTAAACTTAAATGTTTATGTTGTGATTGAGCTCTATCTATATCATATTGAACTATATCCCACCAAATTCTTCTTTTTTGTTCATCATCAAATGTATCATTATTTGAAACATGATTTAAATTTAAATTTAATGCAATTTTAATTCTAATTTTTAATTGTTCTAAACCAATTGTA
Organism: Ambrosiozyma neoplatypodis; assembly: GCA_030567495.1. Taxonomy (NCBI): domain Eukaryota; kingdom Fungi; phylum Ascomycota; class Pichiomycetes; order Pichiales; family Pichiaceae; genus Ambrosiozyma; species Ambrosiozyma neoplatypodis. The sequence goes on along the minus strand of JAJLSG010000240.1, from coordinate 46,969 downwards.
ATTTTTTTAGTTGAAAACCAATAAGATTGTAAGATTGATAAAGTAATTAATGATTTTATATTTGGATTATTTTCATAATTAATTAATTTTAAACATGAAATTGAACCATTATAAAATTTATGTGGTAAATCTTTTAATAAATCAGATGATAAACCAATTAACATACAATATCTATGAGAAATTTCTAATGTTGAAACACTTAATATTGAAAATAATATAGATAAAAATAAAGGATCTATTTTATTTGCTTTTAATTTCCAAAATTGATTATATTGATCATTAAACCATTGTGGATGAATTGTACAATACATATGACCAAATAAAGCAAAGAAATTTTTAACTAAACCATCAGATATCTGTTTTGATGGTAATAATCTTAGAATTGATAATAATTGTAATGAATAAGTTGTATTATTATTTTGTGTTGAATTTAATGGAGTAATTGATAATAAATTTTCAATTTTTTGTGAAAGTATATTATTTATAATTTGTTGATCTAATTGAGATAAGAATTTTATATCTGGATTTATTGATAAATAAGGATGAATATTTATATTGCTATTGTTGTTATTATTAATGTTATTAATGTTATCAATTTTAGATATTAGAATTTTAGTATTTGTATTATTATTATTATTATTATTCGTTATTGGACTAGAAGATTTTCTAATTTTCAATTGAGGTTTAATAACTTTGTTAATATTAATATTATTATTATTATTATTATTATTACATTTCAAAGCTATCAACTGTTTTTCATTATTATTATTGTTATTATTAGTTGTTGTACTATTAAATATCCCAGCAGCAGGTGGATTCTTTAAACAATCATTAACTAGATCAGATTTGATACATGATGAACATGGAGTTTGATGATCACATTTTTTCTTCCTAACTCTGCATGGCAGGCAACTTGAACCTCTTTTTCTAGCCATGATGGTAGTTTGTGATGTGAATATAGGATGATATTGAGTTGTAAAAGATAAAATCAAAGAAAAGGAAATCTGATCACGTCTTAATCTGCAGCTTTAACGTTAACGTTAACGTTAACAGCTGATGCCTGCGCACGTGACCCACTACTAAAGTGATGATGATCATACTTCAAAGACGGTTAATGGTATCAAATACAAGAAGAAATTGATGAATCATGTCATTGTTATGTTCAAGGTAAATTTGAAACTTTTGATATTCAATAATCAATTAAAGAAAAAATTATAAAGTTATTTAATCAACTATACCACTTTTAAATAATGATTAAAAAAGTTATTTTAATTTAATTGAATTAAAAGAATATTCTTAATTTGGGTGAATTCATCTCATTATACTCTTAACCTTTATTACATTGAAATTATTAGTGTTTATTTTATAATTGTTTATTAGATTTATATTCAAATTAATAAACTTTTTTGGAATTGAAAATTAATAAAAATGAAATAGTAAAAGAAGTATAGTATTAACAAAATAATAAAAATAACAAGAAAATCAAGAAAAACAAGAAAAACAAATTATCAAAATAACAAAATAACAAAAAAATTCAAAAAATCAAAAAATCGAAAAATAAAAAAATCAAAAATCAAAAATCAAAAACCAAGACAACTCAATACAATTGGTAATCACTTGGAATAACAACAATACCATTTGCTAGCTTACAATGCTTAATATTCTCTCTTGGATCATATGGTTCATCAGTAAATTTAGATCTATCATAATCTATAACTATGCATTCATCTGTATATTTATCAATAAATATGTTTCTTAAATATAAATCACCATGAATAATACAAGCTTTAGCTAAATTTTTTATAACATCAAACACCAAATATAATTCATCAACTGTTGGTTCTCTCAAGTTAAGGGTAGTTAAAACAGTATAATTAACTGAAATTTCAATAGTTGGATTAGATGGATCATTAATTGTTGTATAACCATGACCTAATAATTTAGCAGTTTTAATCTTCTCTGATTCATTATTACAATTTGAATTGTATTTTTCTAATAAAGAATAAGCTTTAACTTCAGTATTATTTAAATCTTGTGAAAACTGTTTCATTTTTGAATCATTGAAATCTAAATGATATTTAAATATTATTTCTTCATCAGTTTGTTCAATTAATTGAGAAGAACTAGGTTTTAACCATTTGATAAATGTATCAAATTCTTTAAATTTTAAAACACCAGTTGGATTTTCTTCACATGGTAATTTAATCACTTCAAATAATCCTTTATTTTCAATATTAGCTGTTGAAGGTGCAGTAGTTGGAGAAGAAGTAGTAAATAAGGAGGGAGATAAATTTTCATCAACAATATTTTGGTCAGTTTCCATTGCATAATTATTAGTATTATTATCATTGTTATCATTGTTATCATTCGTATCATTATTATCAGTCCCTGAACCTCTTGTTAATGTATGAGTTTTACTATATGCTGGATTATCAGTATTGTTATTTCTTCCAGTTTTTGATTTTTTACCAAAGTCTTTTAATTGATTTAATTTAACTAATATATCCCTCTTAAATACTTTAGGATCTTTTTGAACTTTGAGTTTATGTTCATGAATAAGAGAGACCAAATGCAATTTATGAGAATACAAAGGTTCAAATTGATCAAAATGTTTATACTTGAACCTAATTTCAACAACATTATTATTTAAACAAATATTCTCCATATCAAACTGAATAAAAAGGTATTTTTGGGTGTTTGATAAAAAACCATTATAACTACCGGTATGTAGAGCTTGTCCAAATAGTTGTCCTATAAAGTTGATTGAATCAAGTGTATTCAAATCTTCTAACTTGTCCAAACTAGCATTCTTCATCTTTATCGGAACTAAAGGATATACACTTCTATCAATTGTAGCCAATCCAGGTGCACCCTCAACAGGTTCACGTAAAGTTGTAGCAAACTGAACATCCCCTGTATATTTCATTTTACCTAAATTTGGAAAAGAAAACAATTTATTCAACTTAAAGGATATGTCTTCATCAGTGATGTTACAAATACTAAGCACATCAGTAACAATATTTTTATCATAAAAACGTTGAAGCATAGATTCAGGTGAACCAACATTGATTCTTTCAAAACTTCTTGATGAAAAGCTTTTGATTAATTCTATTAATTTTTCTTCATTGATTTCATCTTTATGATCTTTTAGATAATTATTAAAGTACTTAATAAATTTATTAATTGGAGAACTTATTTCAGTTTCAGATAGTTCTCCATCATTAATGAATTTAATGTCACAATAATCGGTGATATAATTTTTATCGTTGAGATTTATTGAAGTGATAGGGGACCTTTTGAATTGATGTTGTGATATATTCACTACAGGAGTTTCTTTTTCAATAAATTTTCTGATATCAACAACCAAATTTTCATTTGAAGTATAACGAATATCTTTTGGATCCGTAAACATAAAGGAAATAGAAGGAAGACTAATCATAAATATTAAAAATTTAGTTAAATCAGTTGATTGATCACGATTAAAAAGCAAAGTATCACATAGCTGTTTCAATTGATCATGAAACTCTAATAGAGTTAATTTGTTATAATTTTTCACTTTATTCCAATCATAAGTGGTTTCCGGATTTTTAAAAAAATAATCTTTTAAATTATCATATTCACCAAATGACTCTTGATCAGTTTCAGCTTGAAGATCGTGCATATCCACGTCTTCTCCTAATTGTTGCAGTTCTTGTCCTTCTTGAGTTTGTTCTTGATTTTTACCTTGTTGGAAAATTTGAGAGATTTGTTGTTGAAACTTTAATTGAGATTCTGATTGCTGTTGTTGAAACTTTTCTTGTTGTTCCTTTAGTTCTTTTAGTTGTTGTTGAACGTTTTCTTGTTGTTCCTTTAGTTGTTGTTGAACGTTTTCTTGTTGTTCCTTTAGTTCTTTTAGTTGTTGTTGAACGTTTTCTTGTTGATATGGATATTGCTGAATTGGCCATTGATAATTTTGTGGTTGAAGTAAATATGGTTGTTGTAGCTGTGGAGATTGCTGAGATTGATTATAATATTGTGGTTGAAGTAAATATGGTTGTTGTAGCTGTGGAGATTGATGAAATTGATTATATTGTTGTTGTGGTTGAAGTAAATATGGTTGTTGTAGCTGTGGAGATTGATGAAATTGATGAAATTGATTATATTGATTATATTGATTATATTGTTGTTGTGGTTGTTGCTGATTTTGTTGATTTTGTTGATTTTGTTGTTGAAATTGTGAAAACTGATTATTTCTTGTCATTGTAATATAGATTGTATAGATTGTGGATGTGAGCTCAAGAAGAAAAAGAAGAAGAAAGGTTGAAAAGGAAAAGAAGAATGTTGTTTTGCCACTTTTTCTCTTCTTTTTTCTGCCCTTGAAATTTCTCTGCTACTTTTCTACAATTTTTACACTGCAATAGAGTCGATACTCTGTAAAAGTCTGCAATTAGCTCCGGTTTCTCTGGCTCTCTCTAAACAGTAAATAGCTTCTAGATTTCTAATTAAGTAAATACATATAGATACATATAGTCTACTACAGCTCTGGTATAGATCTTGTACTACTTGTAGCTTCTAGCAAAGTTTTCTGCTACCATAATACTGCGCCACTCCACCGCCTCCCGCGCCACACCCTCTATTTTAAAGCAAATCAACAGATTAAGTCAACTCCTTTTGCTGATTCCTATTGAAATACTGATTCAATCCATAGAGTTATCCATCATATCATGACTATAGATACTCTTAATACATCCTTGAAGTATGTTATAACCTCAATTCCATTTTATTACTTCATTTTGATTTGAAATTTACTAACTATTCTTTCCTTAATTTAAAATCTCCTTATCATGATTCATATCATGATAATGAATTTTAATTAAATATATGATGATTAAGTGATAATAATCGTTTAACTATTAAAAATCAAATTTCTCATTCAAATTTCTTACTTCCCATTTCTTATTTATATGATGCTCCAATAACTAGTAGGTATGTATCAATTTAATTTAATTTAAGCTTATCAATTTAATCAATTTAATCAATTTAATCAATTTTACTAACAAAGTAATAAATTTTAATAGTCATTGGCAATTGAAAGATTTAATTTGTAAATCTTCAACTTCAAATTCAGTTTATTTCCCTTCTCATAATAATATTGATAATATTAATTTTAATAAAGCTCCAAATAGAATTGGTAAAGATAATTTAGATGATGATTATGAAATTGATAATGAAATTATAAATGATAAATCAAATAATAATAATAATAATAATAAAAATGAAAATACTAGTTCTAATAATAATTCAACTGGCATAACAACAATTGCTAAATTTCATGATGCTCCAAGATGTATAAAAGAATTAGATGATATAATAGTTACTGGTTCATTATCAACTCCAAGACAACAAAGAACTTCATTTAATCCATCACATAACACTAGTAACAATAATGATAATGATCCATCAAATACAACAACAGCTAATTATAGTAATGGTAGATTAATGAAAGGTTTATTTGGTATTCATATTAAAGAAACTAATTATACAGAAAATATTAATGTTGGATCAGTTATAAATAATTCAGTTTCAATTTTTAAAAATTCAAATTCTCAATATCATTCATTTGTTTGTAATAATGATCATAATTTATATCAAATGAATATTATAAATAGATCTAAAGTTGAATTAGGTTCAATAATTAATTTAGATTTTGCTTTAAATCATTCATCAATTTCACCTGATTTAAAAACAATTGTTGTTGTTGGTGATTCATCAAAAATTTGTGTTTTACATCCAGAAGAACAATTATCAAATAAATTAAATAGAACTATTATTCAATCAAGTGCAGATTCTGGTTTTTCAACAGATTTTAATAATTCTGGTTTAATATTTTCAGTTTGTTTTCAAGCTGGTTTAAATCAAATTTATGATTTAAGAAATTTAAATAAACCAATTTATGAAATTAATTCAACTAGAAAACATAATCAATCTGGTGCTTTTAGAGTTTGTAAATTTACAAAAGATTCAGATGATTTATTAATTATATCTGAACAAAAATCAAGATTACATTTAATTGATACAAGAGATTTTTTAACTCATCAAGTTATTTTAATGCCAAAATTAATTCATGATTTTAGATCAGGTAATTATAATCAACCAATTATAAAACAATATGATGAATTAATGTATTTAACTGATCAAACAGGTACAAGTGGTTATGATTTTAATAATAATTTAATTTCAAGAAGAAGATTTAGAGATACATTTGATTCAAGATCTGAAAGATTTATAAATAATAATAATAATTTTAATAATTTTAATAATGAATTTTATTTAAATTCTTCTTCAAATTCTTCAATTCATCATAATTTTTCAAATGATCCAACTTTTTATTTAGATTCTGAATTAGATATATTAGGATTTGATATTATGAATTCTTCATTTAGTTCAAGAAATTCTTCATTGATTATTGGTGTTGAAGATGGGGATTTAATTAAATGGGATATTGATTCTTGGGAAAGAAGATGTTTTCCATCTTATGAATTAGCGTGATGTTTATTGTCATATGCATATGGTTAAGTGTATTAATGATTTTTGCTATTTTATGGTTTACGTTACTTTTTCTTATTTTCTTATTTTCTTTTATTTCTTATTCGTTTTATTTTTACTTTTATTTTTCTATTACTTTTACTTTTATTTTTCTATTATTTTTATTTTTGTGAGTTTTTTTATACGGTATATTTAGGTTTACATTACTTTTCTAACTCTTTCCATTCATTTAGTGTTAATTTGTTATTATTATTATTATTATTATTTTTTTTTTAAAAAAAAATATCAAATCTTTTTTATTAATTAAAAAACAGTAAAACAATAAAACTAAAATACAAAATACAAAATAAATAATTTTAATAAATTTATCTGTAAAATTGTGGTCTATTAACATTCAAACCATATTCATTCAAAGCACTTGATAAATCATCCATTGTTAAAACAACTTTTTGACCACCTTGATTAATTGAATTATTCAAATTATTATTCCCAGTAGAATTACCATTATCATTATCATTATTATTATTATCATTTGAATTTGAATCATCATTATCATCATTATTCTTACCTGATGAACCAGTATTTGAATTATTTGAATTAGTTGCAATTAATAAAGCTTTAGTTCTAACAGTTGGATTTGAAGCATTATAAACAGCATTATTTGATTTAATTCTATTGAATTCATAAGCATTATTAGCTATATCACTTATGAATTTTTGTGTTGCTAATGATAATATTTTAATTAATTTATCATTGTTTTTTGAATTATTACTATTTAAATTTAATCCATTTTTATTTAAATAATAATTAGCAACACTAGTTGGTATAATTGGAGTAAAATCTGAATCTGACATTAATTCTAACATGTCTGATAATGTCTTATCTTGTCTTTGTAAGTCTACATTTGGTAATATTTGTGATTTTAATTGATCTTGTTGTTGTTGTTGTTCATTGTCTTCATCTTCTTCGTTATCTTCATCTTCTTCATGTTTTCTTTTCTTGTTGTTGGACTCTGATTGGTCCATCATCTCTTCGACATCGTTAGCTGAGAAGACGTTACCGTTCTTCTTATCATCAGACATTATAGATGTATGGTTGTTGCAATTAGTAATAAAGAATAGTTCTAATAGCAGTTGTATTAATAATCGAAATGTTTTCTTTTCGCAGTGGAAATATTCGACACTTTAACTGGATGTTATGTTAGTGTTATTCCTACTACTTTCTCTGGGATTATGAGTATCTTATCCAAATTAAACCCAATGAAATCACATTATCAATACTTAGTCATCGGAGGAGGATCAGGTGGTGTTGCATCTGCTAGAAGAGCTGCTAAATACGGTGCTTCAACTTTATTAATTGAATCAAGTAGAATGGGTGGTACTTGTGTTAATGTTGGTTGTGTTCCAAAGAAATTAATGTGGTATGCTTCAGATATGAATTCACATTTAAAATTAGCTTTTGATTATGGTTTTGATAATATCGATGGTATTAATTCTTTTAATTGGAATAAATTTAAATTAAAAAGAGATGAATATATTAATAGATTAAATGGTATTTATGAAAGAAATTTAACTAAAGAAGGTGTTGATTATTTATTTGGTTTTGCTAAATTTAATGATAAAGGTGAAGTTGAAGTTATTCATAAAGATGATCCATCAAATAAATCTGTTTTTACAGCTGATAAAATTTTAATTGCAACTGGTGGTACACCATTTATTCCAAATAAAATTCCTGGTTATGAATTAGGTATTAATTCTGATGATTTTTTTAAATTAGATTATCAACCTAAAAAAGTTGCTATTGTTGGTGCTGGTTATATTGGTGTTGAATTAGCTGGTGTTTTTAATGGTTTAGGTACTGAAACTAATTTAATTATTAGAGGTGATACTGTTTTAAGAAAATTTGATAATATTATTCAAGATACAATTACTAATCATTATGATTCAAATGGTATTATCATTCATAAACAATCAAATGTTAAATCAATTGAAAAATCTTCAACTGGTAATTTAAAAAAAGTTACTTTAACAAATGGTAAAATTTTAGAAGTTGATGAATTAATTTGGACAATTGGTAGAAAAACTTTAATTAATATTGGAGTTGAAAAAATTGGTTTAAAATTAAATTCAAATGAACAAGTTACAGTTAATGAATGGCAAGAAACTAATTTACCAAATGTTTATTCATTAGGTGATGTTGTTGGTAATATTGAATTAACTCCAGTTGCAATTGCAACAGGTAGAAAATTATCAAATAGATTATTTGGTCCAAAAGAATTTTCAAATCAAAAACAAGATTTTACAAATATTCCATCAGTTATTTTTTCACATCCTGAAGCTGGTTCAATTGGTTTATCTGAAAAAGAAGCAATTGAAAAATATGGTGTTGAAGATATTAAAATTTATAAAACTAAATTTACTTCAATGTATTATTCAATGACACAATTACAAGATCATAAATCTCCAACTGCTTATAAATTAGTTTGTTTAAAATCACAAAATGAAAAAGTAATTGGTTTACATATCGTTGGTGATTCATCAGCTGAAATTTTACAAGGTTTTGGTGTTGCTATTAAAATGGGTGCTACTAAAGCTGATTTTGATTCTTGTGTTGCAATTCATCCAACTTCTGCTGAAGAAATTGTTACTTTAGTTTAATTATTTTAAATTATGATTTTTTAAATCTTTTTTCTTTTTATACTCTACTTTTATATAATTTTAATTTACAATTACAATAAATTAAAAAATCTTAAATAAAATTAAAAAAAAAAAATTAATTGAAGTATATTAAATTAAAAGTAATTGTATAAATTACAAAAGTGAAAACAAAAAAAAAATCTAACTGAAAACAAAAAAGACAGTCTAAAAAATTATTAATTATTAAATTTATAAAAAATAATCTAATTAATTATACAAAATTAAATTAGATTAATAGTAATAATAATGACATATAGCTAAAGTTCATAAAATAGCTATAATGATTAAACAAAATGAAATGAAATGTAATGTGTAAAAATAAAAACAAATAAAAAAAGATTAATTAAAAAAATAATCTTTATGATGAAATTAAAATAAGTCAGAAGAAAGTGAAACAACAACAACAAAAAAAAATAAGGAAATAGTAATATAAATAAAAAAAAAGATAGAATAAAAGGAATAAAAGAATAAAAGGAACAAAGAAAAAAAATTAATTAAATATCATAAAATCAAAAAAAGGGAAAAAAATAAACAGCCAGGAATATTAATAATATTGATAAAATCAATAATATATAAAAAAACTAATAATAAAAAAAAAGCATATATAAAATTAAAAAAAAACACTTTATATTTTACACTTTAAAAATTAAAATTAAAACAAAAGAACAAAAAACAAAAAAACAACAACAACTTAAACAATCAATTAATCTTTCTCTTTCATAACTTGTTTAACAGATTCTTTTGTACCAATATATAAATTATGTTCTTGAATATATCTAATAACAGAATTTGGTAATAAATATTGAACAGACATACCTCTTCTAATAAATAATCTAACTTTAGTTGATGAAATATCATTATAAATCAATTGTTTAATAACTAAAATATTTTTTCTATGTTCATACATAATATCATGACTTAATAAAAATGATCTAACATCAGAACCAGTTCTTTCAACAATCAAACAACCATAATTACCTAAAATATGATTCAAATCATCTTCAGCCCAAACATTTGGTTCACCCATTGATTCAATTAAATCACCTCCAGCTAATAACATTATTTTAACACCAATTTTTTCTTTTGAATTTTTAGATTTAAATATACCACCTCTTTTAATATTAATTTCTTCATTAAAATGATCTAAAACTAAAGCAGTTCTTTGATATTTAGGTTGTAATGATTCCCATGCATCAACCATTAACCAAGATGAAGTTCTTTCACAAGCTAATTCACACATTCTAACTCTATGATAAGCAGAAGCTAAACCTTGTTTTTTATAATTATCAGAAACAGGTGAATAAAATCCACCAATAACTTCAAATCTAGTTGATTCTCTAATTACATCTAAAGCCATTTCAAACATTCTTAAATGTAAATATGTAATTGGTGAAAATGAACCACAAGCAACAATAACTAATGGAAATTTAGTTGAATCACTTAAATGATTTTTTAATCTATGAGTTGGAAATTTATAATTCTTTAAATCATCACTTTGTCTTTGAATACCATGTGGAACTTCTTCTAAATCAGCAATTTGATAAGAATGAATTCTAGGTAAATCATTATTTGGACCTTTATTTACAAATGAATTAGTTCTTTTATTTTTTCTAGTAGTTGGTGTAGTAGACAGTAATGGAGAATTTGGCATTGAAAGATCAATATCAGATTCAATAACTTGTTCACTAAGATTATCATTATCATTATCATCATTATCAACTTCATCGATATCAGAAGACGAACTACTTGAACTAAAAGGTTGTAATTCAGTTGGTTTTTTAGGAATTTTATGCTTCATCGTTGATAAAATTGGTGAATTAACTCTAGGAGGAGTTTCAACTGAAAAGTTAGGTTTTTTATGGGTATGGGTATGGGTATGGGTATGAGTATGTCTATGTTGATGATGAATTGGATTCAAGGACTCATGAGGTATTGGTTGGTCAATTGGATTCAAATAGTCTGCTAGTACATATGGTTGAATTGGTTGAGTATTGGGTATCAAATTTTGAGCCATTGGAGGTTCAATGTTTGGGTTAGTAGAAGGAGGTTGGAAATTGGGGTCATGAGTTGGGTCCATGGTTGTGGTGACTGTTGCAGAGAGACAGAAGAGTAGAGTTGCTGGAAAGGAGCAGAAACAGGAAATCACGGTATTTATAAGATTTACAAGACCAAAAGACCAAAAGCCAAAAGCTTTAACTGGGTTTCCACAATAACTGAACTCTGACTAAGCTTACGAAGTTACAACCAGAGGAAGTGGTGTTAACGGTCTTTCCCTGGCTTTCCGTTACTCCTACAATGTCAGCTACATCTACACTCTTAACAGCCCTTACTTGCCCATCTTCATCTTAATTATCTTCTGTTGCAAATTCAGTTTTTATTATATTAAATCAACTCGTTTCGGAGTACGTAATATATTAATGGATGAAATTCGAATTTACGGAGTTGGCACGTGACCACCACTAAATTCGACACCATTTAGATACCCACTGATATCCTTCTTTGTTCTTGAAGTATCTATGGATTTCTTCTGTTGTGATATCAATGTTAACAAACCCTTCTTTTTTCACTGGTATTAATATTCCTTTTTCAATCAATTTCTCAAATAATAAATTCATTATATCTTTATTATTATTAAAATTATCGATATTATTATAATTGATTTTTTGTTTAATGTTTGATGTATGTGAAATTAATGATAAATTACTTGATATTTCTTTAGTTTTATTAATTGATTCTTTTAAATATTCTTCATAACTTAATTCAAAATTTATTTCTTCTATACTTGTTTTTAATTGAATTTTAGATATAATTATTAATAATTTTAATTCCAATTCACTTAATGAATTTAACATTAAAAATGTTTTATTATTTAAATCAATTTTATACATTGAACTGTCATTATTTTTATTATTTGGATAATTCATTATAAAATGTTTTAAACTTAATTTTAATATTTTTAAATCTTTAATACTATAAAAATTCTCAATAATTAATTTTCTTAAATAACTTTCATTATTTTCATAAAGTTCTTTTTTTATAAATTCATTATAATTTGAAGCATCATCATTTCCATTAACTGCCAATATTTCATAAACTATATTTAAATATGCATCTAATGTTTTAACTTTATTAATTTGAATTATTCTTTGACTAAATCTTGATTTAACTCTTTTTTCTAATTGTTCACGAACTGTATTCTTACAACTAATTCCAATAACAATAGCATTTGAATAATTTCTCTTAGTTGATTTATCAATTGAATTTGAAGATTGAACAACATCAAATAAATTATATAATAAAGTTTGTTTTGATCCATTTGTATAAATATCAAATTCATCAATTAAAAAAATAATTGTAAATTCTTTTAATGTATTAAATATCATTTCTTCTTCTTTATCAAAATATAAATTATCATTAACTGGATCAATTAATTTCATTATTTCTTTCATTATCTCTGATGAATTACCTAAATTTTCAAATGAAAATTTCGTTGAAATACCTAAATTAAATAAAAACCAATCTAATTGTCTACCAATTTCTTTAATTGCAGATTGATCATCTGTTTGAAATAATCCATTTAATCTAATTATTATAAATTTTGGTAATTCAATTTCAATTTCAATTTCTTCATTACTATCATTATGTTGTTGTTTTTCTTTTAATTTTTTTGCTTTTGCTTTTGCTTTTAATTTTGATTTTAATTTTGGTGTTAATTTTTTATTCTTAATTATACTAATATCTTCTTCTTCTTCTTCATCATCATCATCATCATTATCACTTGATTCATTAGATAACATTTCTGATCCAGTTGTAAAATTATCTTCACTAATATCACTATCATCGTCTTTATCACTATCTTTATTATTTTCTTCTTTATCAATAACTTCATCATTATTTTCTTCTTTATCAACAACATTTTCATTTTCTTCATCATCATCACCATCATCATCATCATCATCATCATCATCATCATCAATATCATCATCTAAATCATCTATATCATCCATAGTAACATCCAAATCCAAAACAGACTCAACTTCTTTCTTCTTAATTTTCCCACCATTATTAAATTGAACCTTCTTATTCAACTCAACAACCAATTCTTTCAAAATCAATTCAATTAAACTTGTCTTCCCAGTAGATCTAGAACCTAACAATAATAATGATTTACTTTCATTAAATTTAATACAATTAAATAAAATTTTAAATATTTCTTTATATTGTTTATTTAATCCAATTAATTTTAAATTATTATTCAATTGTTTTAATATTATTGGTTTTAATTCATTTTTAAAAAAATCTTGTTCTTTAATAATTGATGATTTTCTTGTTGTTTTTGTTTTTGTAGTTGTAGTTGTAGTTGTTGTTCTTCGTTTTTTCGTTGGTGATGAAACTGATTTCCTTGGTGTTGTTGATTCAATTGCATTCTTAGCTGGTCTTCCACGCTTCGTCTTTGGTTTCCTATAAACCATTTATATATCTATCAATTGTTATGTAATTATGTTATTCAATTCAATCATAAAACATGTTCCATGTACGTCTTCTCTTCTCTAATTTGTTATTTCAAATAAAAAATTAACGCGAGATCATCCGAAAGGCGCCCGGGTTTTGTAATTCGGATCAGATCCGGATTTTACGATTTTTAAAAAATTTAAAAAATTTAAAAAAACATTAAATTTAATCATTAAAATTATTAATTAAAAATACATGCAGAAAATGATATACATAACGTAAAGCAATGAAAATTAAGCAAAATAAATTATAAATAGCAACAAGATTAAACATTTTGTATTAATCCCACATTTCAATATCACTATTATCTTCACTCGAACTAGCTAAATCTCTTATTCTTTGTTCATTTAATTTTTGTCTTTCTCTAGCATCTGCTTCTCTTTTTTCTTTCCAATAATTAGAATCTAATTTACCTCTCAATGCTAATCTTTCTTCTTCATCACCACTTAAAATTAAAACTTCATCTCTAGCAGCAGCTTCATCATAACCTAATCCATCTTCATCAATTTCACTTTCATCATCTTCTTTATAAGTTGCTCTTTGTGCTGCTTTTCTTGGTTTTCTACGTCCTTCATATAAACTAAAATCATTAATTAATGAATCACGTTTTTCAAAATCTAATTCATCTAATGTTCTTTGTAATACAAATATTGAACTTTCATTTCCTTTTGATTTTGGTAATGCAACATCTCTTTCTAAAATTGCATCATTTTCTGCATCCGTTTCATTATATGATTTTTCTTCTTCTTCTCCTCCTTTATCATTATTTGATGGTAATGAGTCTGATTCTGATGATTCAACAATAACTGCGTTTCTTCTAGCTGGTTTAACAACTTTCTTTTTCTTTTTGTTTCTTAATCTTAAACTATCATTGCTATTATCATCTTCTTCTGAATCTGATTTATAAAAATCTTTTTGAACTGGAATTGGATTATTTCTTCTAGCTGGTTTAACATTGGTTGTTTTAAAGTCACCTTTATCAGTTTTTTTAACTTCAATTGGTTTTAATGATGATGATAAAGAGGAAGATGATGATGATGTTGATGAATCTGATAAAGATGACTTACCTTCTAAAAAAGAATGAGACCTAATTGAATTTGAAACATTAGTTCTAATAGATGATTTTTTCTTAGCATTCATTGATGAGATTACACTTGAATAACTTTTAGTATTACCAACTGATAAAGTCTTTTTCTTACTAATATTATTATTATCTTTGGATTTTGGAGGTCTATTTTCACGATTCCATTGACGTTTCTGTTCGTTTCTTTTGTTTCTATAAGCAGTTTCATAAGCATTAATTATATCTTGATTGATTATGTAGGCAGTCTTTGGATAGATACATTCATGTTTCTTAGATTTACATAAAGCACAAGGAGATTCATCTTTTGAACAAAATGGACCTCTTCTGTCTCTGACACATCTTAAACAAGCTTCAGAATATAATGGTTTTGGTCTATACTTTGGTATTTCCTTAACGGGTAACTGAGGTTTATTAATAGTAGTACTAGCAACTTTTGATGGTCTAGATAAATGAGTTAAATGAGTAGTAGTTCTGTTGAATTCAGGTGAAGCTGATCTTGATGAGGAGGAACTTGAAGATGAAGAGCCTATGGTGAGAAAATTACCAAGTTTAATACTAGTATGAGATTGAGGATGAGGACCATTGGATGAAGGTGGGGAACGTAATTGAGCACCAGAAGTAGCAGCAGCACGCTTAACCGCATTAGATATTGAACTCTTATGACTAATCTTAACAGCATCTCTAGAACGGAATTTTGGATCATTTTTAGAATTTAGCTTTCTAGGAGGAGGGACAAGATCGCTTGTTAAAACACCAGAAGATTTTGGTTTATTTGGTTGACGAGCAGATAATGAAGCAACAGTTGGTTTCTTTTTCATTGGTTTAACAACTTTAGATTCAGCACCAAAAGAATTTCTTTTCTTACTAAGCACCTTAACAGGAGCAAGTTCATCTTCACTTGAAGAAGACTTAACAACTTTCTTTTTATTAAAAACACTTGGTTTACCCATAAGTTTCTTGATATTACCTAAACCAGATATATTTTTTGAAGCAAAATCAGCTTTTGAAGCATATGAAATTCCTCTATGTTGATTTTCAGCAGTTGGAGCAATGAATAAATTAATAATAGGAGGGGAGTCACGGGGATACTTGAACTTTATAGTTTGAACAGTTCCAGTAGATTTGTTAGCGCTTTCAATAGATAAATCAATATCATCATCAGCTTCAACTAATTCATCATCAGATTTAGTGTCTTGGTCTTTTGAAACTTCGAAATCAGAATCCAGGTCTTGATCTCTTGAACTATTTTGCAAATTCTTCTTAGCAACATTATTAGCATTACCTTTACTTTTAAATTGTAAAAGAGTCTGATCATCTAAAATTTCAATAATATCATCATCACTATCACTACTTAACACCAAAACCTTTTTCTTTCTTATATCTCTTCTAGTAGATGTACTTGAGCCAACAGAAGACTTTCTTGAATTAGAATTACCTGACTTAGAACCAACAGAAGACATTCTTCTTGAATTAGAAACAATAGATCTTAAAGCATTACCTCCAGAGGTTGGGGAAACTGACCTGGTAACTGGAGTTGTACTAACCTTTTCAGAATTTATAAGCGAAGATAAAGAAGCTGATGAAGAATCAGATGATAAGACTTTCTTGTCCACACTAGAACGTCTTTTAGAATCATCATTTTTAGATTTCATGTCATAAGAATGATCACCTACATTAGAAGAAAAAACTAAAGGTTTACTGGCTTTAGGTTGACTAAGAGCCGCTGAAACGAAATCAGGCGAAGGAACAGAAGCAGTAGAAACAGGTTTTGAAGAACCAGATATATCTCGTCCGACATGAGAATTAGTATCATTATCATTATTTTGACTTGCAAACAGAGAAGCAGGGACAGGAGATGGAGATTTTTTAATTGGATTAATATCAAGTTGAATATTTTCAGTATGGAATTTATTGGATGATGAAACAGAAGGAGGTAATACTTTTCTTAATGGATCTGGAAGATATAAAACTTGTGAGGTATTAGCTTTCTTTCTACTTATGGTAAATTCATCATCTTCCTCGATATCACTGACATCATTACTTCTAATCCTTTTGGACTTATTAATTTCAGACTTTCTTAGAATAAGATCATTTTTATTGTTATTATTTTGTAAATGTTGAGTAGATGAAGACGGACTATATGCAGAATTTGAATAAAGAGGTGACAACCTATAATTATTTTCTTTATTATTATAACCCAGTATTGAGCTTGAAACAGATGAAAATGATGATTGTAGTTCTTTAGAATGTTGTCGCAGTATATTATTACTATTATTATTGTTGTTTGTTTGACCAGTACCGCCTTGATTCATTTGGCCAAAATTTAGAGATTGTGAAGCAATAGAAGTCAATTTGATTTTTATAAATTATATATTTTTAATAACACGTTTTAAAACGACAAAATGATATTTAAGTATAAGGATGGATGGAGAATGTTGAATTAATTTGGAAAAAGGGAGGGTTTGGAATAGTTTTTCAAAAAGAATAAGAGAGGCGCACTGGGAATCAAAGAAAGTGCGGATATGCATATATTTATACCGCGCGTCGCTTTGAAACAGAAAGTCGTGCGCGCTCGAATAAAGAGGGATTCCGTTTCCGTTTGCCCGAAAGGAGAAAATTGCTATTTACCCGGCCTACTCGACCGATCCAGAAAAGTCCAGAAGAATTTTCGTCAAGTTGAGTATAAATTTGGTGGTGACTGCTGTTGTTGTACTTTGTATTTACGCTGTTGTTCTCATATATCGTATGGGTATGGTGGTCAAATATCATGCTGTTGAATCAATGCTGATGATAAGAATCGACTGAATCGTTCTTGATAATTTAAGCTGTTTATTCTTAATATTTTACTCTTTAAAGTTGCTAGCTGTCAACTAGAAAAAAAAAGCTTCGGTCGGCCATATTTAGGACTATTGCATTCTGATTGGCTGGATTTCAGAGAACTCACAGGTCATCTCTGCACCATGATTGGAAGTTTCACTGCCTTAAGCTTGATATACGTATACATTGTACCTTAAGAGTCAAGACTTAAGAGTGTTAATTATGATTATAAAGAGAATCAACAAACTGACTTGAGGTTGACGCTTATAGAAACATGAATTAATAGTTAGCAATATTCTATATGATCAACTCACACAAGATGAAGCTATAGTGTATTGCTTGAACCATGAAAAATAAAAAATGAAAAATATCTCTAAATATAGCACTGTCCTATATAAAGTCGCTGAATCGAGATTTAAAATGGGCTATGAATACCTTCAACATGTGATATGTTCGCTGATGGTACACGTGATACTACAATATTTTCTCTCGTCCGATTTAGATTAGTCCTACAGATTTGCGAATTTGATAATTTATCGAAAGATTATAATTAGTTAAATTTGACTATACATGTATCTCATTTCTCATTCTCTTATAGCTTATCTATACACGAAGAGTTGAAGACCAATTTAAGAAATATTCTTTTTTCTTTAAAGTGTAAAATATTTGTAGGACAAAAAAAAGCAAGCAGAGCGATAATTCTAGCATTTTCTGCTCTTCTACATAAAACTCCATATAAACACGTAATTTTTATTTTACCTGTTTATATGTGTTTTAATCATTTAAAAGGCGATCAGATTCCCATAAGTCTCTTTGATCTTTCACTATCCTTGTTTTTCTACTCATATGCTCAAGCATTGAACAACTCTCTTTTTTCAATAACTCTGTTTCATTTTATACCTCAGCCTGAAGCTTTGCGAGGGTACATTAGACAATGATGATGTTGCTGATGCTTATTGGTTAAAGATTGGTTATCAACATCAATCAAAATATTGCTCCGTTCTTAGCATTATTCTCACCATCGATAACTGCAGATTCATCATAGACCAAATCAGGATGTCTTTCAATGAAAAGATTAAGTTGCTTGAATTGAGACGAAATCCATGAATCGTAAACATGACCTTTACCTGTGGTCGCTGGAACTAGAGTATTAACACAGCTATAGCAATCGTTTGAAGATTGAATAGGAACAGTAGTGTTGAATTGAAGGAACGTTGATAATCAGCTTGAGTTGGTACCTCAGATGAATGTTGTTGAGTTTGAATCATCATCAGATGGATCAGCTCGTGGTTGCTTGGTTGGACCAGAACCCTTAAAGTCTAGTTGCATGAGCATAAGATTCGGAAAAGAATGCACTTGAAGATTGGACAGGTAAATGTGCTGTAACTGATT
The DNA here is from genome assembly GCA_030567495.1 of Ambrosiozyma neoplatypodis. Classification (NCBI taxonomy): domain Eukaryota; kingdom Fungi; phylum Ascomycota; class Pichiomycetes; order Pichiales; family Pichiaceae; genus Ambrosiozyma; species Ambrosiozyma neoplatypodis. Next base: position 27,943 of record JAJLSG010000240.1, on the reverse strand, counting down.
GCTGAATTTTGGTTATAGATTAAACTTTTTATTTGAAGAATAAGAAGCAGAATTGTTAAAACTAAAAGTTGTAAGCAAATAAAATTGGGGTTCTTGACATATTTTGCATTAAGATCTAAATTAAAACGTATACTTGCAAATTTAACAAGTTTTAAATTGAGCACAAATTACTTTACTTTTGTGGTGTGAAAGGAACATAATGTGTTCATTTTTCTCTCTAAATTAGACTTCTATACAGTGAAGAAGATTGAGGTGGTGGACCTGGTGGTAGATGATACAAGTAGTCTCAACTATTTCTCCCTTCTAAAAACAAAAATATTCAATGGTTAACTCCTAATACATGTATATGTATTTAGAGACCGCACTTAACACCGAAGTGTGTAAGCCGAATCCCGAGCACCGAGTACCGAACTTTACCCATCCACCATTTTTCACAGAGAATCACAGTACATGTACTAGATTCCAGTAACATAAAATATGGAATAGAAGAAAATTTGGTACCTATCTGGTGCAGATTCAAAATCATTCCATTAAGTTTTATATTTTGATTTGACGATTGCTTTCTTAAATGGAATGAGCTATATATGTGACCATGCTCATAACATCATCTACCATCATCTAGCAGTTAATTTTAATAAAATGAAAGTAGCTATATATGAAAAGAGAGAAAAACAGGTATGTTGTTTCAATTTTATCTATTTAAACAGTAGTATCATCCAAACGTCGATAGTCGTCTTATCTTTCCCGATCGACGCGCGAGATCCCAAATCTTGTTAAAAGATATTTAAAGAGATGATCATGATTCATGAACTTGATTTGTAATATCCTATAACAATTACCTGTTTTTTTTAATCAAAACATCTTAACTTAATATAATGGCAAACAAATTACCAGAGCCAGTGCTTAATTTATTACAAAATTCAAATTTTTTACATTTAGGTACATCATCAAAATCATTAACACCAAATGTTAGTTTAATGAATTATACTCCAATTACAATTGATGAAAATAAAAATCCATTAATTTTAATTGCTACATCAAAAAGTACAACAAAATATCAAAATTTATCAACAAATAATCAATGTTCAATCTTAGTGCATGATTGGATTACATCAACAAAATCAATTGATCAAGAAGATAATTTTTTAAGATTATTAAAAAGTTTAAATCAAAGTGAAATTAGTGATTTAAGTTGTACTTTATCTGGTCATGTTTCAAAATTTATTGAATTAAAAGATAAGGAATTTGAAGAATATAAACAATTACATTTAAAAAGAAATCCAAATGCTGGTTGCTTTTTAACTGCTGATGATGTTGTTTTTATGCTGATTGAAGTTGATGGTTCAAAAGTTGTTGATTCACAAAATCATATTACAACTTCATAATTCATTTGATGATGATGATGATTATATACTTTTTGTTATTCTTTTGTTATATATGATAATGATCAATTTTATCTAATTTGTTACATGAAAAAAAAAAATAAAAAAAAAAAAAATAGTTACACAGACAGTTACACAAAAAATAAACGAAAAAATAAAAGGCAAAGTTGAAAAAAAAAAAATATGAAATAAAATGTAGTACATGCATATACTAATAATAAGTTAAGGAGAGTTATTAATTTAATTACCTTCAGAACCGAAATCATTAGTAAATTCAACAAATTTATCTAAATCAGCAGCATTAACAGTAGGTTTATTTGTTTTAATAGCTTTAATAAAATCTTTTATTGTTAATGGAGGTTCTTGTAATTCTTCACCATCTAATTCTAACCAATTCATTTCAACAGCATCAGAATCACCTGGTGAACATGGAGTATATTGTTGTATTTCATCACCAGATTCACTAATTCCCATAACTGGTTTAAAATGAGTTGCACTTTGAATTTTTCTAATTGGTTGCATTAATGCATCTTTAACAACAATTGCAACATCATGACCTGAATAACCAGGTGTTAAATCACCTAAAGTATTATAATCTTCATTTTGTAATTGACATGGTGTATCACCAATATTTAATTTATACATATCAACTCTAGCTTCTTTATCAGGTAAAGCAATATAAATTCTTCTTTCAAATCTTCTTCTAATTGCAGCATCTAATTGCCATGGAATATTAGTTGCACCTAAAACTAAAACACCATCAGAATCATGACCAACACCATTCATCTGCACTAATAATTCAGTTTTAATTCTTCTTGAAGCTTCAGATTCACCTTCACCTCTTGGACCACATAATGCATCAACTTCATCAATAAAAATAATTGAAGGTTTTTGTTCTCTTGCCATTGCAAATAATTGTTTAACTAATCTTTCAGATTCACCCATCCATTTTGAAACTAAATCAGAAGAAGAAACTGAAAAAAAAGTTGAATTTGCTTCAGTTGCAACAGCTTTAGCTAAATAAGATTTACCTGTACCTGGTGGACCATATAATAAAATACCACTAACTGGTTTTCTTTTACCTTTAAATAATTGTGGAAATTTAACTGGTAAAATAACAGCTTCTTTTAAAGCATCTTTAGCTCCTTCTAAACCTGCTATATCAGACCATTTAACATTTGGTTTTTCAGTTAATATAGAATTAGCTAAAGCACCTCTTAATTTTTTATTATCATTATCTTCTTCATCATTGCCTTCACCATTTGGATTTGATTTTTTTGCTTTTGTTGAACCAGATGAAGAATTTGATTCACCAGTTTGATCAGATTGTTGCTTTTTATCTAAATGTTCTTTTAATTGTTCTGCTCTTTGTAAATATTCTTGAAATTTTGACCTTATTGTTTCCTTTGATTTTGGATTTTTTTCATATTTTAATGCTAACATTAAATAATCTAAACCATTATAATATAATTTATAAGCTTCTTCATATTTAGTCTCTGAATCTGCTTCGATTGCTTTCTTGACTAGATCGATACCTTTATCTAAGAATTCTGCTGAGTTTGACATAGTTATTGAATTGAATTGATATGTTTGGAAGTGAATAAATGAAAGATACTTGTTGGATGTTATCTTAATCAAAGATGTTTTACTTTCACTTTTACGCTGTTTTACGATCCGGTTAGCACCGCCAGAGCGTCCGAAATATTTTCATGAAATAAATGAATTAAACAGGTTAGTAACCGTTACGTTAGTTCAAGGCAACTGGTCTTCCTAATTTGATTTATAGTTATTTGTGAAAGAAGGCAAGATGCCAGTTCATCACAGATTTCTGTCTCATCCAGTTCATGATGAAGAAGCTAATGAAAGGTTTCAAACATATTGCTATAGCCAAACATCATCATCATAATCATGATGAACTCCAAGTAGGAGGTCATAGAAATCCACTTTCAATTCCTGTTAAACCTTCTGATATCAATTTTAAGAAATTTAAATCCATTTTTTTACATCCTTCTGTTCCAGTTGAGATAAATGCTGCTATTTTAGAGATCATACTATTACAAGTACTTGGTTTATCTGAACTTGCTGAGTTTGTTAATAGTACTTCAATAAATCAAGAAATAATTGATTTAATGAGACTTTTCAAGAGATCATTTGATTTAGTTCTTGTTTGTACTGAAATTCCAGCACCAAAAGTATACTTAAAAGGAGTTCAAGAAATTTATATGAGATATCCTTCAAATGAAGACCTGTTAAGAATTGCATCATTTTTAAAATTTAATAATCTTGAAATTTCAATATTGGATTTATCATTTGAATATTGTTATTTTAGTGGTAGATATGGTTTTCCTGATTTAGAATCTATTCCAAGTGGTGTTTTAAAATTTGCTGATTTATCAAAAACTATTGAAATTCATAATTTAAATTATTCAGGTGATTATCCAGATAATGCATTAATTAATAATGTTCAATCAATTAATTTAAATCATGATTCTGGTTCTTTTATTAATCCATCACATTTAAATAAATTAAAAAAATTAACTGTTAATGAAGATTATTTATTTAGTTTTTCAGGTTTAAATCAAATTAGTTATGCATTTCAATTATTACCTAAATTAACTAATTTAAAAGAATTAATTATTAAATATACTTATATTTCTTTGGATCAAGATTCAGATAGTGATACTTCATCAATTGATAATTGGGATAAATATTTCAATTATCTGAAAGATTATCCTGATATTAAACTTCAAATTATAAATAATAGTTCAGATTTATTATATTTATTAAAATTATTACAATTACCAATTGAAACTCTTAGATTTCATCGTCAACCTAAAGGTTTCCCAGGTTATCCTATTAAATTATATGAACAATCTAAGGATATATTAAGTTTATTTAAATCTGTTCCATTAACAACTGATTTTTTCATTTCTCATAATTTGAATTCATTTATTACATTAAAAGAATTAATAATTACAATTATGGATAATGATGATTCATTACCTATTAAATTCTCAAACAATTCATTACAAAAACTTCATATTACAAGTGGAACTGGGAAATCATTTAATTGTCCAATTATGCAATTCAAAGCACCAAATTTAAAATCAATTATATTTTCTTATCTTAATATAAATGGTAAAATAATTTCAAATTTACCCAATGAAATCCAAAATTTAAAATTAATTGATTCAATTGTTCAAGGTCAAATTGTTACACTTCCTCTTAAATTGAGATACTTTAGTTTATATAATACTTATCCAATTATAAATATAATTGATCCATATTTAAATTTAAATTCAAATTCATTAGGGATTAAATTAAATTTATCATGTTCATTTGATAAAGAATTAATTGATTTTCAAAAAATAATCAAACCATTATCAAATCATATATCTGAAATCAGATTCGAATGTAGTGTCTTTGTACCTACATCAGTTCGATTATATTATTTAAAACAACGTGATAATTCATTCATTGATCAATTTATAATCGAATCAATTGAAGAAAGAAAAATCAATAACAACAATAACGAAGAGAATCATCATCATCATTCAAGTATAAATTCATATAACAACAACAATAATAATAATAAAAGAACCATCCAAACTGAATATTTATTAAAAGTTGAAAATATCAATAATGAAAATTATATTAAAAATCTTGAAAAAGTTTCTAATGTTTGTATGAAATCAATGATTTCTTATTCAAATTTTAAAGAGAATCAAAATTGGTTGAAATTATATAAAGATGGTAATCTTTTATATGGAAAATCAATTGAATCAACTTTTAATACAGAGTATCCTGGTTTTCAATTTAATTTATCAATTTTGGAATCTTGTGATACTAGTCCTCCAAAGAAATTTTGTTAGTTTAATGTTTAATGTTTGTTTTTTCTTATGCGGTTTTATTTTAATGTTTGTTTTTTCGTATGCTGTTTATAGCTTATTATGTATGTTTTTTCATATAGTATAGTTACTTTTAATTATTAATTTTATTTATTGTATTTAATTTAATTTAATTCTAAAAAAAAAAAGAGATTTCAAAATTCAACATGCAAGTTAAGTAGTTAAATAAAAAAAAAAGTTATGTTGAACTAAACAAGATACAAAACAGCTGATAACAAAAAATTCATGAAATTTAATTATTAATCTTATAAAATCCAATTAACCATAAAGTAAACCTAATTGGTATAACCATTCAGTTGGTTGGTATCTACCATAAAAACCTAAAAGTTTCTTCTCTTGAGGAATTCTAATTTCATTTAAAGTATTATTACCATAATCAGGACCATAATGTGGACTAGTTCTTTTGTTAGTAATAAATTCAATAGCAGTAACACAATGTGTTGTAAAAACATTAATACCAGTAATAAATTCATCTGATTCTCAAACAAAATCAGAAGAATTAGTATTCAGATTTCCAAAATCAGCAGAAGTATCATCATCAAAAAAAGTTATAATACGATCTAAAGCTGCACCATATGAAATTCTAAACATTTTAATTTTCTTATTCGGATCAAAAGGTGTAATTATATTAACATGGAAAGGATCTTCATTACCATATGCTGGACTCATTTGAGCTATATTTTCAGCTAAACCTTCTAAACCTTTTTGGTTTTCTTTTACATACTGGTCAAAATTGGGAATACAGAACGAGGAATCTTGACCAATGGTAAAAATTTTAACATTAACAGGATGATCTTCAATATCAGAGCAAGATTCATTTAATTTCTTTTTAATATCAAGATCCAATAAAATATTTTTCTTAAGCCCAACTCCACCATAAGCATAGGGAAGATAATCATTATGCATAATACAATTTTCACCAACATGAAATTCAATCAAATAAATGCCAGTATCACAAGTAAGTTCAAGATGATTTTCATCAATGATGTTATCTGTTGGAAAACCACTAAATTCATCAGGTAATTTCAAGCCTTGATTTATTCTGAGTGCAGTTGGTTTGAAGTTAGTGTCATCAAAATCAGATTTGAAAGCAAACGCTGGATGGTATAAAAATATAATTAAATTACGATCATTCCAAACTATGATATTTTCACTCAATTCATCACCATTAATTCTTGGTAAAAGTGCTTGGGAAAGTATATAAAAATAATCACTTGACATAATACCTGGTCCGTCACTTATTTCACAGCATAATGAATACCCAATCATTTGCATGAATGAGCCTAAGGAGACAGCAAATGCTTCCATATAAGTACCAGACACACCACAGTCATTAGCAACTTCATTAGTATTTAATTCAGTATCATCATTTAAAACTTGTTGAATGTATTCCCAATCAGTTGGCCATGAATGTAAAGCATGAGAACCAAAAATACCTAATCTAAAACGTTCACCACGAAAACAAGAGCCAGTATGCCCCACAATTAGTTTCTTTTTATTGTCCCAGTGACTATCTAAAATCATAACAGCACAAGTAACGGGTGCTTTATCAGTAGAACCTCTATCAAATGGTTTACCATAATTTTCTAAAGCATGTACAACAACATCAATCAATTCATCTTCTCTTTTAGCATCCAAATTTTGTTGAGCATAATCAGGCTTTCTAATATAATTAACTGCATCATCAGATCTAATAATGTGAACTTTGATTTCTTTTCTTTTAATAGGTTCATGATTATTATCTGTTACACAACTTAATGAATACCAACTTTCTTCTTCAACAAATCTAAAACTTCTTCTACCAAATCCAGCTTTATACATCTCATCAGCTGTTATAGCCTGCATCAATCTACCACCAATTATTAATCTTCTCATTGCAGCTTCTCGATCATTATCAATACCATCACCATTTATCATTCTCTCTTTAGGATAATCAAATGTACCTTCAGAATCAGTACCAACCAAAAGACAAAGATGGACCTTTGGAATTAATTCATCGTCATCAGTAGGTGAATAATTAAGGTTAAATCCCGTTTGATCATAAGTTGTACATTTACCAGCAACTGGAACTGGAACTGGAAGTCCATTTTTTCTCATGGTACCAGAAACATGCTTAATTTTTATTTTATTAACACCTGGAGCTAAATATAAAAGTAATTTGAAATGTCCTTTGAATACTTCAAAATATTGAGAAATTGCTTTCTTTGAGCTAACATAAATTAAACCATCTTCATTTTCTGTAGTTTCACCTCTTAAAAGTAATGATGGGAACTGAAGTTCTTCACTTTCATCAGGTAGGTTTTCGAAAGTAATAGTCATGATAACTATAATGAATTATGAAGTTATTAATAAGAAACAAGTTGGGAAAATTGACTCAAATCAATAAAATTTGATTTCGATTTTTATAATCAAAAATTAGACCATATTGCCCACTTTTTTAATTTCTTTCTTTAATTGATTTTGATAGCTAAGTAGATATAGCAGTTACATGTATGTAATTGGATGGTGGTAATATTGAGTGAGTAGCATAATTACTAGCATTTGAGTTGAATTATTAGATTTTATTGAGTTATATCATAAGAACTATACCAATGATATACTTATTTGAACTGAACACTTTGTTGCACAGCCGGGATTGTGCACGTGACCTACAAAGAGAATCATGATCATGATAAACTACTTAATTATAACTACTGGAAATGCCTTTACTTTAACATAAAATATAAATAAATAAACTGTGATGTAAATTAAATTATACTAATACAGTTAACACATCTTTAAAGTATCAACCCTCATATTTTGAAATGAAATACTATTAACAGGAGCAGTAGTATCATCTGATTCCATATTCTTCTTCTTATTCTTCTTTTTCTTGTTTTTCTTTCTTCTACCTTGAAATGAATAATTAAATGAGACATTAGCAGTATTATATCCAGATAATCCATCTACTAATGCTTTAGTTAATCCACCGACACCAGTAAATGGGTCTTTACTGACAACTCTAATTTGATCCACTTCAGAATCAGGAAAGATAAAAGCAGATGATAAAAGTGGATGTATTTTAAACATCACTTTATCAGAAACATTATTAATTTGAACATGAGAACCATAATCGGAATATGGATTATCGAAAATAGTAGATTTCTCTGTTGTTGCAAGTGTAATGATTTGGCGTGGTGGATATTCTAATATAACTTCTAAATTTCTAATATTATCAGGAATTGTGATTTGCATTAAACGTGTATTTGGAGTTGAAACAGCACCTGAAACTTGTTCAGGATAAGATATATGTAATTGATTTAATGTTTCTGGTAAATTTTCCCAATTTGATAAAGCTTTTTCATCAATAATTTTAGATCCATTAGATGAAACACAATTTGTAAGTTTAATAGATTCTAAACACTCACATGATTTAAATGATGGTAGATTATTTAATTCAAAGAAAATCAATTGTAAACATTTCAATCTAGAAGGAAAAGAATACGATCTCATTTTACCTGACCATTGACTCATACAAACAATTTGAAGAGTTTTTAAATTATCTGAAATTGATTCAAAACAAGATTTAGAAACAGTATTATATAAATCAATCCATTCTACATCTTCCATATTTTCATAACTAAAAGCAGCTTCGTCATTAACTTTAGGAAGACATGTAATTGTTTGAATTGAATCACCTGAAGTTAATTTATAATCCCTTTGAGGAAGCTCTTGCATAACAAATGATTGTAATTCATGAAATCTTGAAACCATTTCATATTTTTTCCAAATCTTCATTGCTTCAATAGGTTGATTTTCAAGTAATTTAATTGATTCTTCATTATTTGGCATAACTGTTTCAGCAATTCCAACTTTAACATTCTTAACTTTTAAAAGTTTTCTAAAACTTTTTGTATCATAAATTGCAGGTTTTCTAATATGCATATAATTAACATCTAATTGTGATATGGCTTTAGCTAAATCAATTAAAGTATCTGTTTCTGTATAATTATCATCCATATGTAATGTAATTTTTCTAAGATTTGTAATAAATCCAATAACTAAAACTGGAGGAATTGAATTCAGATCAATGGATATAATGTGAGTCACTTTGTCAAGTGGTAAGAATTGAATAATTTCAGAAGCAGAACCATGTTCATAAGTATCATAAACAACATAATAATCATCTCTGATATAAATATAAGTAACTTCTTTAGCTATATTCATTAAACCAATAAAATCTTTATAATTTTCATCAGAGAACAGAAATTCATCCAATTCTAATTCTTTAAATTCTTTAATTGCTTTATTTTTTAAAAATCTTGGAATTTTACAATTTTTAGAATAATTTGTATCCATTGAAATTGTACCTTCTGGATCAATTGTAATTTTAAGACCTAATGGTTTTGGTAAATATTTCAAATATTCAAGAAAATATTGATGATCACTTCTATCAAAATAACTAAAACTAAAGATATGATCAATTTCTTTGCTTTGAATGGTATTTCACTCATTGATTGGCATATTTGTTGTAGTTCATCAGGAAGTTTAACCATATTGTTTACTCTTAGTTGAACTTGATTTGGATTGAAAGATGAGCAATTGATTTATGCAAATGGGGCAATGGTCTCAATAATAAGATGAGCTACCTATGATGATATCTATTATACAAAAATAACTTGATTAAGAGAGTATAACTTGTTATATAAGGAGTATAAGGAGAAACTGTAGTGTGTACGTTTCGTTTGGACTCGGCCGATAAATATCAACTTTTTTTAGTAGAGTCTTTGAATCAACAGTTCAACTTACAGTTACTTACTTAAAAATTTCTAATCAAATTCAGAAAATGTTTAATACAAATCAAATAAATAAATTAATTAATGTTTCAAATGTTACAAAGTTACAAAACTAGAAAATCAAAATTACAAAATGATAAAAGAACAAAAAACAAATAAATAAATGAAAGTTAATTAAGCAACACCCATTATCATAACAATAGTTAAATCATTAGAATCAGCATTTTCAGCGGATAATTGATCTAGTGCAAATGAATATCCACAACTATGACTCTTTCTTCCAAATCCTGAATTGAATCTAAAGTTAGTATTACCATCACTATAACATGAATCATAATTGAAAGCAGCCAAATGTTTTTCTAAGAAACAACACTCATCAGTTTTAGAAACAACATAAAATTTAAAATAAACTGAAATTGGACCTTTTCTATCATTTAGTTGTAATATACTATGAGCATCGTTATATTTATCAAGTTGAAAAATATTTGAATTTGAATTTGGTTTTTCAACTTTATTAGTTGAGTTTGAATTTAATTCATCAATTGTTTTTTTATCAATTATTGGTTCTTCATGACAATCTGATTGATTTCTTATAATATGAAGTAAATCTTGTCCCCATCTATTTTCTAATTTAATTGTCCAAAATGAACCAGCATATTGGAAAATCTTTTTATGAATTGCTGAATTGATTCTTTTGATGTTTTTGAAATTAAGAGTTGCTCTTAATGGAGGAAGATAACTAATTCTTTCAAACGTTGGTATTGATGAGTTTTTTAAAATTGAACTTTTAATTTGTTTATTTTCAAATGGCACATCAAATGCGTTGATTTCACCTTGAACTATTAATTTAGTATTACTTATACAACCATTATTGTTGATTTCTTTTTCAATTTTTTCAAATTCATTCCATAATAAATTATCTAATAATTCAGTATCAATGTATAATTTACCAAAGAAATCTCTATATTGTCTTAATTCTTTTAAACCTTCAAATGAAATAGTTGAATAATGAACAGAAGATTTCAAAACTTCTCTTAAATTATCAGCACAATCTAAATCATATTTCATTTGTCTTCTTTCAATCAATTTCATTATAAATAAAGCACGATAATATTCATTTGGAATTAAGAAATAATCACTTGAAACAACTTCAGATATTAAACTAACTGGAACATCATCCCAACATGCAGATTTATATTCATAACCTTTAGTTAATAAGAAAAATTTACAAATTGATAAAACAGATTTATAAATTGAACCTTCTCTATCAATTGAAATTTTAAATAATTTTGGTATATCATGAATTGATAAATTATTTTTTATTTCTTCAATTATATATCCAGAAAGATTATTAATTGATAAATATTGACTTGTTGCTAAAATACCAGCTAAACAACTTTTTTCTTTGTTTCTATTAACTAATCCATATAATCTTTCTATAGTTAATTCAAAACTTTCTTGAGTAATGAAAGGATCATCTAATTCAATTGGATAAGTTTCTGTTTCATTATCATTATCACTATTATCATTATCATCATCATCACTGGAACTTGGCCATCTAAATAAAGCATCAAAGTAAGGACTTTTAGATAAGAATTCTTTATGTAAATGATAATGCTTATTAAACACTTTAACACAAACATCTGAACAATTTTCTTCATCATATGGATCATTTGATAAACTACTACTGAAAGTAATTGAATCAGTAGCTGTCATTAACAAAGCTGATGGTTCAGGAACTTCTGATGGACTCACTTCTATACACATTTTTTCGATTGAATAAGTAAACTGAATAAAATTATATCTTTTTTCAAATTCATTTTCAATTCCAATTTAACGAACAAATGGTATTATTTATATACAATTTTTAGTAATTGTGATCAATTCCCAGTTTCATCATAGAGGTAGGGTGGGTAACCCAATTTATGTATCAAACCTATATATATAACTTGGTGGGTTCATTATTTATTTGAAAATTAACTAACTAATTCTAAATATTATACAAAGACGTAGCGATACCGGAGACTTACGTATCAGGAGAGTTCAGAGGTATGTCTCCTTCTTATTATTATCTATAAGTTTCCTTAAGGTATGTATTATTCTAGTTTTCCATGATATATTTATCTTCTTCATATTATCATATATTCACAAGTTTGCAACTTTTATATTTCTGCATGGTAGGAAACAGGGGGTGCCAGAAGGCCCCAACAGGCCCTCTGCTCCAACCCCCTGTTTATTCCAGCTACCTTGCATAATTAACACAGCTACATCTACGATGGTTCTGTAGCCCCTTTTACGGGAAAACTATCAGCCATATCAATTGACCAATAACTTCACGTTTCAATGCAGCTTTCACTAAAATAAATGGCAAATGCTGAATTTATTATTACCCCACAATAATTCCCCAGATTTGTAACATCATAAACTAAAAAATATTGATTGCGATTCATCATTCATGTAATTGGACTCTTTTCTAAATTCCTTAAATCTATATATATAGCTGGTCTTTATAGTGGAGTTCCTTTGTATTATATACCAATGTCGGGAGCTTAACTTCTTTTAATACAATTATACAAGTTAAAATAAGAAAAAAACAAGATCTTTGAGACTTTGATCAACTTATCGGCCAGTCCAACCTTTCATTTGATTCAATCTCAAATTCCAATTATAATTCACGTATACGTGTATCAATTCCTTCCCCACCAAGTACATGCATATGGAACTTTGAACAATGCATATGGTCTTAATTTACTTAATTTCGATGGCATCTGCTTTATGATTTAGGGTTAGATTGATGCTTTTTAAACTGGGGTGTTGAAATGTTTTGATTTTCATTAATATGGTTTAATCTTATTTACATAAAACTTAAACGGTCACAACTTACAATTGAAAGTTTGCATGATTCAACTGAAGTTGAAGAAGTGTATACCTGTATTCAATCAATTCTAATGAACCGGGTATAGATAATCAACATGTATACATGCAGCTTAGATAGAACTTTCTAAACGTTTTGCATTACGGTATCTTCGACTAGTATGGATGAGAGTCCGATTGTTTACTAACCAACTACTAATTTGAAGGAAAAAATTTGATTCAGATTTATTTACTTTTTTAATTAAAATGATATATATATGTTGTATATACTGTTTTTCATGGCCCACTATATATATTGATTGAACTCCTTAAGATCTTAGACCGGAGGATAGCTATAGGTAAATTCATAAAAAACATTAAAACTCCTCTTGATTCTCGAGATTTATTGAATTGTTTGAACTTCCAAAGAGTTGGTATACTTTGAATATCTTCAGGATTTGGTTGGTTACAAAACATACAATAACTAAAGTATTATAGGCTATAGACTGTTAATCCTATTTTATAATTTGAGGAAAGTAATGTAAACTTCAATTAATGAACTGAATTTTAATGACTGCCTTAGCCTTAGGCGAAGTTAGGCCTATAAAATGCTCAATATTGAGTAATTTCATCTATAGCTTGTTTCTCTTCTCTATAAATCAAAATGAAATAAAATCAAAATCAGAAGATGATATGTAATATACCTACTTATGATTGAAGACGATGTATATTATCTTTTTATTTGAAAAAGTACAAATCTTTTTGAATTCTGGAAGCCGAACATGGAGTTGACGGAGTTAAGTTCGGTATAAAGTGAGAAAAGTCGTCGGCGCGTCGGGTTTTGCAACTTTTTGGGCAAAAAGCAGCATTCATCAAACTTTGGGAAAGTAGAATAACAAGAGATATAATATAGAAATCAAACAAACTCAAACGAGCTGAAACTTATGAAGAGTCATTTTTTTAAGATGGTTTTAAGAGATTACCAGACATAAAGTTTTAGATGAATCATCTGGAAGTTAAATCTGATCAAAAAGAAGAAGACTGACTCTAATCAATAGAAATGGTCAAAGCAATAAATATTTCATTAAAGGTTGGGTAATTAATATAACTTTACATTTGACAACAAATGCACATCGGATTAATTGTTCAACAAATTAAAAGAATTCAAGGTACCAAATTAAGTGATTCATGATGATTCAATTAGATGAATCATTTGAAAAAAAAAAGTAAGTTCAGCATCAGTTTCTGAGATATTTTAAGTTACCTATGTTTTAAGCTTTGAATGACATCTTTGAACTCTGGAGGTTTTATCAATATCATAATCATGATGATGGTACTATGCTCAGAATATCTGGTTTATATTCATTTCTGGAAACATGACGAAATTAAAACCTCTCACCACCGTCACCAGTGCACCCATGATTCCGATGATTCAAAACCAATTTAAAAAAATTTAACATAATCCATATTTAATTAAAACTCAACAAAGCCAACAATAAACCAATAATAAATTGAATGTTCAACATATATCAACCTTTTTTTTGCTTAAATCCTTTTACAATCAGATGGCATTAAATATGAATTATTCAACTATTTAAGTACCTCTTCATTTCCTCATTTTCACTTTTTTAGAAAACATCTTAATTATTTATCTCCTTTTATTACAATCAATTACTTCATAAACTTAGATATGTCAGAAATTCAAAGAAGACAATCAATTCAAAATTCTATTGGCAAGAAACTTTCCGTTGATGAAAATGATATAGAATCAGCTGCTGTTACAGTCTCTGATTTAGATGAATTAGATTCACCTGCCGTTGTTAAAGAATTAGATAAAATCTATAGACATTTAGATTATCGTATCATTCCAGCTCTATGGGTAATGTACTTTTTAAATTCATTTGGTGATTCTGCTTATGGTAATGCATTAACTATGAATTATGAAGATGAACATTCTTTAGAAGATACTTTGAAATTAACTTCTCATACAATGTCTGTTGCAACTGCTTTAGCTTATGTTGGTTTTATTGTCTTTGATGTTCCAATGAATATCATTCTGACTAAAGTTTCTCCTCAAGTTTGGTTATCAAGAATCGCTGTTTCTTCAGGTATCATTACAATCTGTTATGCAGCTTTAAGTAATGGTGGTGGTTTAATTGCCATTAGACTGATTGGTGGTATTTGTAGTGCTGGTACTTGGCCTGGTATGGCTTACTATATTTCTTTATGGTATCCAATTAATAGAACTGCTAAACGTATTGGTTATTATTTCACTGCTGCTCAATTAAGTGCCTCTGCTGCTGGTCTAGTTGCTGCTGGGTTTCAAAAAGTTGATATGGTTGGTGGACTTGAAGGTTGGAAATGGTTATACATTGTTTATGGTATTTTCTATACCGTTTGTGGTATTACATTGATTTGGTGGTTACCTGATAGACCATTCCATTTAGTTAATTCTGATGAATATAGATCAACTTTAGATAAACTATTACCTGAATCTATCACTAAATGGTTAAAATCGCCACAACCATTAACTGAACAAGAAAAAGAATTACATGGTAAAGATCTAAGAGCAAGATATCAAGATCAAACTTGGAAATGGCAACATATTGTTAATGTTTTAACTGATATTAGAACTTGGCCTTTAGTTATGATGTATTTTGGTGTCGTTGGTACTGGATTTGGTTTAGCTGTCTTTGCAACTACATTAATCGAAGCTAATAATCCAAATTTATCAGGTATTGATGTTTCTTTATTATATGCTCCAATTTGGTTATTTGATGCAGCTGCTATTATTTTAATTACTCCATTAGCTGATAGATTTAAAAAATGGAGACCTGTTTTCTTTTCATTTGCAACTCTTATTATTATTGTTGGTATGTTTGTTACTACTTATGCAAATGGTTCATGGAATAGATATTCTGGTTTATTAATTGCTGGGTTTGGGTTAGGTCCAACTGTTCCAATTTGTATGACTTTATCAAATGATATTATGTTTGAAAGACATGGTGATGTTGGTTGTGCTGTTGCTGCTGCTGTTGTTTCTGGATTAGGTAATTTAGGTTCAGTTGTTGGTACTTATGCTTTATATAGTGGTTGGCCTGAAGATGCTGATAGATTGTATGAATATTCTAATATGATGTTGGTTGTTATGTTAGGATTTTCAATTATTTCTTGTGGTGCTTTAGTTTTAATTAGATGGGCTTTAGGTGATTTTAAAAAGGATAATAAGATGTTGAATGAAGCTGAAGAGCTATCAAATTGAATTAGTCTTTAAATTCTTTAATTCTTTTCATGTTTTTAAGAATTTAATGTTTTTTTTATTTTAAAATTCCACTCTCCTAATAATTTAATTGAAGCACCTTTTTTCATTCTCTAACTAGTTTAATATATTATGATATGGCTCATTGAGTCGATATTTCTATCTATAATATACCTATTTGTAAACACTGTATTCTTTTAAATCCATCAAGCTCCCATAAAGCCATGTAGTTGATAAGATAAGAAGCGAGCCGTCCACCTTCCTAAAGGAGACAAATCAATTTTATCAACAATTAATCAATTCAAGATTTCAACTTATCATCTAAAGGTAAGCAACAACGAATTACTACCACTAAACCACGTACCAGTGCTTCCGTTGATTATACAGCTATAGTACATCATAACACCAAAAGAAAATGATTTAAGAACTGTTTCCTTTTAACCATTTGTGATAAAAACTGTGGATTTATCCCTGTGAACAGCACTCTCTTCTTTTGTCTTTTGTTCAAGAGTCGGGTATTTTTGTACTATACGTGAATTAATTAAAGATACTATTACAAGCTTATATTATTCAAAATGACTAAAGAGAATATCAATGTCCTTTTAATTGGTACAGGTGGTGTTGGAACAATTGTGGCTTATGGACTACATTATACGGGGAAGTGCAATTTATCGGTTGTTGTTAGAAGAGATTATCAAAGAGTTATTAAAGAAGGTTATACAATTGAATCAGTGGATTATGGTAATGTTCAAGGATGGAAACCTGATAATATTTATAATTCTGTTGAATCAGCTGCTAGTTCAAAGAAATTATTTGATTATGTTATTTTAGTTACTAAGAATACTCCTGATATTACTAAACCTGAAGAATTAGTTGAACCTGTTGTCACACTCGGGAGAACCAGTATTGTTTTAATTCAAAATGGATTTGATTTAGGTGAACCATTTATTAAGAAATATCCAAAGAATTATTGTTTATCTGGTATTTCATATATTTTTTCACATAATAAAAATGGAATTATTAAACAATCAGGTACAGATAAAGAAATCATTAGTTATTTTAATAATCCAAACTTTAATAAACTTGATCAAGAATTAAAATCAAAAGAATTTGTTTCAATTTATTCAAATGATAAGAACCAAATTTCATTTTCAAATGATGTTAAATGGTGGAGATATGAAAAATTAGTTTACAATGCAACATTAAATACAGTTTGTGCATTAACTGGATTAGATGTGGGGAGATTAGAATTATCTGGTGTTTTAGCTAATGTTTCAGTTCCTGCGATGAAAGAAGTTGTTGCAATTGCTAAAGCTGATGGATGTGAATTACCTGAAGGTATAGTTAATGAAATTGCACATTGTGAACCTGGCTATTTTGAACCTTCAATGCTAGTTGATGTTAAGAAAGGTAATCCGATTGAATTGGAAGTTATTTTAGGTAATGTTTTAAAATCTGCAAGGAGATTAAATGTTGAAACTCCAACTTTAAATTTGATTTATGAATTGTTAAAAGGTATTCAATTTGGTCTTAAAGAAAAACATGGGTTAGTTGAAGTTCCTACCAAACGTATTCCAAATACTGATTTTTATAGTGATAATTAATGTAGAATTGAATTGAATTGAATCTATTCAAGTATAATTGCAGTAAATAGTAAATACAACATTTTCGCTGTCGCACTCGGCCTATCAAAACAACGAAAAACAAAAATAATTCAACGTGTTTTTCAAATTGTTGAAATTGTATAAAAACAACCAACTTTTCCTATCAACAAGTAAATTATATCAAAGATTATATTGAAATGTCAGATACAAACGATTCAGATAGTTTTGATTACTTGAATTTAAATCCAATCTTGATAGATGGCTCTCATCCTGCGTTACCTTTAAAACATCAACAACCAAATGGTCCATTTAGTGATCCATCAAGTTTACCTATATCACAACTAATACCCTTGATAATACAGCAAAGAGGTAATGGATCTTTTCTTAATATTACTGAAGAGTCGTTAAAGGAAGAATTGGCCAATCCCAATAATCTCTTAGATAAAGATAATGATCCTAATAGTCCAACTTCACCAACAGTTGCTGCAAATACATCATTAATACAACAACAAGAACAAAAACAATTAAGTTTTGATCAATTTATGCAAAAAAGAGAAGGAATCATAAATTCTATAAAAGCTTCATTAAATGAATCTTCATTATCATTGGATTTTATATCATTACTTATATCATCAGTTAGACCAGCTGCTGGTTCATCATCAATTTCACCTCATTTAAAATCAAATATTAAAATAGGTTCATTATCATCAGATAGATTAACTTCAAGTGAAGAAAATCAACAACGTAAACAAGCTGATTTATCAAGTGCTCAAGTTGGATTAATTGCAAGAGGTTGGAAATTAGAAGGTTTGGATAGATCAATTGATAAATTAGAGGCATTTAAAAGTAATTTAACTAGACAAGTTTCAATTGATTCATGTTATTATAATGATTTATTAAAAGTTTTAGAAACTAAAGAAGTTTTAATTAAACATGGTGGTGTTAATTCAAATTCAAATAAAAATACTAATAATTCATCAAATAATTCAAATAATTCATCAAATAAGTCAAATAGTGGTAAAGAAATTGCAGTTAAATTTGGATTTGGCGATTCTGGTTCAAGCTATTTTGATAAAGGTGTTGGATTATTGAAGAAAGATATTGATAATGATGGATCAGTAGTTTTTGAAAAATTAAGATTTCAACAACAAAATGATTTTAAAAATAATGAAAAAATTTTAATTGTTAAAATTTATCATAGAAATTCAAATCATGGATTGGAATTGGTTGGTGAATCTACTTTAAAAGAAAGAGTTGATAAAATGTTAAACATTGATGCTATTAAAGTTGTTAAAGATATAACAAAAGCTAGATTTTATATATTTGAAGAAGAATTATTTTATCAACTGTTAAAAGAAGCAACAACATTAATTTCATTACAAGTTTCAATTAAAGATTCTAATAAAATTTTAATTGATTTTCATGATGAATTAATTGAATTGGAATTTAAATCAATTAATGAAATTAATGAAATTTTAAATACAAAAAATATTAATTCTAATTTAAAATTAAATAAAAAAGCTAATGAAATAGGTGCATTTTTAAGATTAATGTTATGCTGTGAACATAAAAAGAATTTAGATAAAAAGAAAATCCCACCTATTGCAATGTCATCAAATAATTCAAGAAATTATTATTCTAATACAAGTAATATTTTAAAACCATTAATTAATCATACAAAACATAATAAAATAATTCAACAAGTTAAAGATATTTTAGAATCAATTATTCAAGGTCCATTAAATGGAAATAATTTTAAGTTAGAAAAATATCTAAATGAAGACTCAATTAAAGATCCATTAATTAGATGTTTTAAAACTCCTTTTTCAAAATTAACTTTATTTCATTCAGGATTAAAAGTTATGATTGAAATTACTTCATCATTATACTCAACAATTAATGTTAAACTTTCAAATGAACATGAAGTTTTACTAGAATCCAAATTCAATGATGTTAGAGAAGTTGAAGATTGTTTAAGTTGGTGTTTGAACTATTTTGGAAAAGATAGTTCTACAATTTCATAGATTAACTAAATAGATTTTTGTATTAAAATGGCCGCACACCTTCCTAATCGGGAACGCGCTGATTATGATTTTTTTAAAGAGCAAATCAGAAATTGAACAATTTGAACAATATATATTAATGGATTCAATATATCAATAAAAACAACAAGATGACAAAATCAAAAGTGTTGATCATTGGATCAGGTGCATTGGGTTTAGTGGCAGCTTATACTCTGGAAAAATATCAAAGGGCAGAAGTTACAATTATCGTCAGATCAAATTTTGATAAAGCATCAACTCAAGGTTATGATTTTGAATCTGCACAATTTGGTAATTTTAAAAATTGGAAACCAACTAAAATAGTTGCTAATAGTCATCAAGCTATTGAATATTCATCTTATGATTATATTGTTGTTTCATTGAAAAATTTACCTGATTCTCCAAAAACTGTTGAAGATATAATTCATGATTCTGTTAAAGCAAATCCTAATTCAACTATAGTTTTATTACAAAATGGTATTGATATTGAAAAGCCAATGATTAAACAATTTCCAGGTCATTCAATTATAAGTGGTGTTTCATTGATTGGTTGTACTAATGTGGATTGTACAGTTATTCAAAAAACTAAAGATAATGTTCAATTTGGTTTATTTGAAAACCCAACAATTAAAGATAAAATAAAAGCTGAAGAAAGATTAACTGAATGGTTAAAATTATATACATTAGATGATGGATCAAATACAGTTGCATTGGATACTAATGTTAGATTAACTAGATGGAAAAAATTAGTTTATAATTCAGCAATTAATTCAACTACTGCATTAGTCAATTTAGATTGTTCAAGAGCTGAAATGGGAGGTTATAAAGAATCTGTTTGTAGACCAATAATGAAAGAAATTTATAAAATTGCTAAAGCTGATGGTTATGATTTACCACCTGAATTAGAACAAGTTATGTTAGATATTAGTGATGGGATATTTTATACGCCTTCAATGTTAGTTGATGTTAGATTAGGTAGAATGATTGAAGTTGAAACTATTGTTGGTAATCCTTTAAGAATTGCTAAAGAATATGGCGTTGAAACTCCACATTTAGAAATGATGTATGGTATGTTAAAATTGGTTCAATTTAGAA
The DNA here is from genome assembly GCA_030567495.1 of Ambrosiozyma neoplatypodis. NCBI lineage: Eukaryota > Fungi > Ascomycota > Pichiomycetes > Pichiales > Pichiaceae > Ambrosiozyma > Ambrosiozyma neoplatypodis. Next base: position 7,025 of record JAJLSG010000240.1, on the reverse strand, counting down.
TTAAAGAAAAATTAGGTTATATTAAAGTTGATGAAAATGTTAAAATAGAAAGAAATCATGAATATGGTAAAGGTTTTTGAAGTATATTATTGGTTAGAGTTATTATAGTTTTTTTTGAATTTTTAGATTTCACTTCTTTTCATATTTTATTGAGAATATACATGTATTAGTGCTACATACTATTCTCTCCTTTTTGCATATTTTAGTCAAATTTACATGATCCATAATTGAAATTTACAATATTATTAGTATCATATGTAAATAAATTAATAAATTAAATGTATTTAGCTGTTGGATTCTGTTTAAACATTTCGAACGAGTCCGAAATATAATCCGGGTAGCAAACCCATCGTGGACTTTAACTCAATTAGCTGTGAGCTCTTTTTCTTCAAAACTTATCTGTTCAGTCAATTATCAACACATCATAAAATCAATGCAAAAGCCAATATTAGTTTCTAGAATATGATTCTACTTTTTTCAATCTTATTCAATCAACTTTCCAAATTTGAAAGGCTTGTTCTGAGTTCTTTAACATAGAAATAGATGAATCATTTATTCAAAGTTCTACTACTACAATTGCTACTACTTCATCATGTTCTAGCATATCAGGCATTCAATGTCTCATCATTATCAAATATTAATAATCCTACTGAATCAGAATATTTAAGTTGGCTTGAAGAGGATTCTAAATCAGATGATGATCAATATTCATTTCCAGATATGTTATCAACTAAGAATTATCCAGAATTAACATCAGCTATAATTCATCATGCTCATTATGGTGCTACTGCATATTGTATCAAAAAAGGTAGACTTGATCCAAGTGGGAAAAATAACTTATTAAGTGAATCATGTAACACAAATTTCTGTAAATCAAGTAATGGTGTTTATGTTAGAAGTTTAGTTCAAGGTGATATTACTGCTTTAGTTTTAGATGATACAGAGAAGAAAGAGTTGATTATTGTTTTCAAAGGTACTTCTCTTAAACCAGAATGGCTACTCAATTTGAATTATCCATTGAATGATTATGAACCATTTGTTGTACGTGATTCAATGAATGAAAGAAAATTTGATTGTAGTAATGCAAAATTACATAGAGGTTTTAGAAAAGGTTATCAATCATTTCATGAATCTGAAGCATTTGAATATGTTTTTAAATTCTTAAAGAAAAATAAAAATTATGATGTTGTTATAACTGGTCATTCATTAGGTGGTGCATTATCACAAATTTGTGCAATTGAATTATATCTAGCTGGATTTAATCCAACTGTTTTTAACTATGGTTCACCAAAGGTTGTTAATGAAGATTTAGCAAATTGGATAGATTCTAAGTATGGATTACATACTGATTTAGTTCCTGGTGGCTTCTATCGAATTTATACTAGCAAAGATTTAGTTACATATTTTCCATTGTACAGACAAGGATTTTATCATGTTGGTACTAATGTTTGTATCCAAACTGATCTTGATAATGAAGAGATTACTGGGATAACTATTGTTGGGAAGTTTGATGGTACAAGAGAAAAATTACAATTTAGAAAATTAATTAAGGAATTTTTAATTAGGTTCAGAAGACATTTAAAAGCTGGTGCTGAATTTATTCTAAAAGCTGAAGCTCATAAATTTTATCCAATTCCAATGAGTTGTTCTTATTCTAAAGTTAATTGATAATTTCTTCCTTTTTCATTAACTATACTTCGTTTTTATTTACATTTACATACCCTGCTTTTATTCTTACTTTATAGCTTTTCAAATTTTTTAGTCCAAAAATATTAATTAATTAATTAAGTCACAAAAAAAATAAAGAAAAGAAAAAGATAAAACCAAAGATACACATAAAGATATAAAACACAAACACAAAATAATAGAAAACAAAATTAATCTAAAAACCTAACCTAAAACCATAGCATCATCTCCTTCACCATACCCAACTATTGTAGGTTCATAAGAATTACCAAAATATCCATAATCTAAACCATTTCTATTATCAATATTCTGAAATCTATTAAATGAATGCTCTGGATATTGAGATTGATTATATCCATAATTTAATGTATTACCAGAATATGACCAAGAACTATAATTATCATCAACCATCATAATATCAGAGTCTGAACCACTACTCATGGATACAGTTGTATCATCTTCAGTTAGTTCTTCTATTTTAGGAGTTGAATCTAAATCATCATCAATATATTTATCACTATTATAGTATGGTTCATGGATATCATAAATTGGATCTATGCTATTGTTATTAGTTCTTGTTGTTTTGAGTATAAATCTCTTATCTATTGGATCTGTTATATTAGCAGTAGTATTATCATTGAATTTATTTTTTTCATTAGATGAAGTTGATAACAGTTTTTGAATTAGATTTGAATAAATTGGATTCTTTAATATATTATTCTTTAAAAATTGTTTAGTTTTAAAATCTTTTGAATTTAAATAATTTTTTAATTTATCAATTGAATTATTTTGAATTAATTTTAAAATTTCATTTGAAATTTGTGAATTTATTAAATTATTATTAATTGGATTCGATAAAAGTAATTGTTTTTCATTATTATTGTCTATCACATCATCAATATTGAATTGTTGTTGGTGTTGAATATTCTTATCATTAAAATCCTTATCGTGATGATCTAAAGAAAGTCTAGTGATATCATTCTTTTCTTGTAATGGAGCTATATGACGTCTTTTGAAATGTAATGGGGCAACAAAACAATCTTCATAGAGTCTTTTCATAGTTGTAATATAAAATTTAACTGGTATTTGAAGTATTTTCAAAAGAAACCCATATCTGAAAAAACTCCAAAATGCCTGCTATTTATCTCTATTTATCTCTTTTGCTCCGATTTTTCTAGAAAAAAAGTCCGGGTTTTTTTGATATCGAGCATGTGATATATGTCACGTGTTGGCCAGTTGGCACGTGACTGATATTTATCTCCTTGCGGCTTATTTTCAAACAATCAGATGAAAAAGATCAAAACTTTTGAATTAATTAGTCTTATTTGATTTGAGCTGAAATTCATTCATTTCAAGAGATGTCCAATTACTCAAGTATCGGAGTCAAAATACAGTTGTTATGACTAACTTTGCTTATATATTTGATAAACTTTTTCTCCTCTTGATTTTCTATTTGATAATAAAGAACCCTGAGTTTTTTAAAAATCCATTTTTGGGTATGTTATCTAATTTTATATTGAATTGTTCAATTTCATTGTTGTCTCAGACTAATTAGGTGAATCCTTACTAACATTACAATTCTATTTCATCAGAATTACAATATGCTTTATTTGAAACAAAAGCTGAAAAATATAGAAGATGGGCTAGACGAGCTTATAATAATAGAGAACGAATATTAGAATCAAAAAAAAAACTTAATAATTATAATAGTCCAAAAGCTCGTCAATTAAATACTGATGCTAAAAATCAATTTGAAATTGCAAAGAAGTATAATAATAAAGCAGCTGAGCTTATTTTCAATCAAAATAATACAAATTGATTTCCATCAATTGCATGTTGATGAAGCTAAATACATTTTAAAGAAAAGAATAATCATTGCTTTAGAAAAACATGAAAATGGATTAGAATGTATTGTCGGTAAAGGCTTACATTCAAAAGATGGTATTGCCAAATTGAAACCTGCAATTATAAAGTTTTGTCAGGGTGTTGGTCTAAAATATCAAATGAATCCAAACAATAGTGGCACGATTATTATTTGGGTTGAAGGTTTTGAGGTTCCTTTGTCATGGTATATGGAAGTGGAAGATAGTATTAATGTGTTAAATGGACCAATAACTAGAAAGAAGATGTTGTACTCCATATTCATATTTTTTACTTTGTTCCTTTTGAAATTTAAACCCATTATTTTATTGAATTTATTTGGTCTTTCCATTTTCATCTTTTTAATCATTTCACTATTCAATATTTTTTTAAAATTTATTAAAGGCATTGCTAATATTTTCAATTGGTTTGATTATTCGTCAGTAATTCAATTTGAATCATCTTTGGAGAATTAGTTCTTCTTTCTAGATTACACTGACAAATTTTTTATAATATATGATTTACGATTATTAAAATAGCATATAATAGATTCTACTTATTATAGAAAAAATATAAATTTATTAAGCACAGTTACGATTGAAACATTAATAGTAGCATTTTAATCTCTGATTTATTGTACTCTTGATTTCCAATGACATTCTTAAGGTGTATTTGTCTTAGACTTTAATGAAAAAACAACTCCAGTGAAAGTGAGCGAAAACGGACTAACTGCACAGAGATACTTCGAGATTTCACAATACTTACATGACATCAGTTACATGTATTTTCAAAATAAAAGAGATGAAATACATTTATATATCTACTTAAAATTAAAAGATTTTAGGTAAATCCTTGCCCATAATTATTAGCTTCTTCAGGAAATGTAAGTCCATTAAGCCAGTCAAGAGAATTTGCTTCATCGAAAAAAAGACCTAATAAATTATCAATACTATCATTATTATCCATACTTTCAGTATTACTATGAGGAGCTAATGAGAATCCTAAATCAACATATCCAAGTTTCATTGTTTCAGCTATTTTATGCTTTGTGGTCTCCATAACATCTTCAAATTCAGCTTTTCCTTTAATTAATGATGGTCTTAGTTTGATGATTGAATCAACAAAACATGAGAATAAAGAAATCACTTTAAGAACAAGAAAGAAACCATAATTATCTGTGAATATTTTATGTTTGGATAGTGATGAGTGAAATTCACATAAAAGTGAAATCACAAGTTTTGGATTCATGAATAGAGTTAACAAATCTTGATTGGTTTTATTATGAAGAGCTTTTTCATTTGAATACTCCAAATTCATGGATAATTCACACTCATTATAATCAAAAGTATCTAGTGTAGTATTATCAACATTTAAGGAAATTTCATTTGATAAAAATTTAAAATTAGATATAACAAACTGGCTTAAAAATGAATGATAAATCATTTTCAATATATCAGATTTGAAGAAAACTATATATTTAAAAAGTTGATCTCCAAATACAGTATCTTTTTCTCTTTCGCAAATTTCTTTTATTAAACCCCATAAAATAATTAGAGTTTTCAAGAATTCAAGTCTATAGAACTTGGATTGATTTTTCAATAGTTCTATTGTCTCTATTTTAATCATATTCTCTGGAAATAAATCTCTTTCCAAAAATAAATTCTCCAAAGATGAACTCATACTACCAAGTAATTTAAGTAATTGTATTTTAAACTTTATTTTTTGAGCTATTAAATCATATGAGTCTTGATTCATATTTCTAGAGGGAAAAAATAATTCTTTAAATGAACCCAATGAACTAAAGAAACTCAAAACTTTCTTTCTAAATTGAATAAGATCATTAATTGAAACTGTAATATTTGAGTTAACTAACATAGATAATTCTCTTTGTAAATTGGTAAAAATTGAAAAATAATAAGCACCTTCAAAAGAAGGACTTGGACAAGTAGAATAATGATCATTAAGTCTCAAAGGTATTGAACAATTTATTGATAGAGATGCATCTAACATTTTTAAATGAGTAAAAAGAGATTTCCATTTTTCACTAGGTAATTGATAAGTATTCTGAATAGAATCTCCTGTAAAACTAATAGTATGTAAATAAGCTGGGTCTCTATGTATCCCGGAACGAATAGCTAATGATATAGCATTATCCAAAAAATAAGATGACTTTGTTTCATCTAAACTATCAATTTGAGTAGCTGAATAAGAAAAAGAATTATCACTAACAATAATAAGTGTCATCACAGTTGATAAATTTGGTTTTCTGTAGTATTTTGTTAAAGCAAGAGTAGATGCACATAAATATCTAACTATAGTAACTTCATATTCTGTAATTGGTTTCTGGAAATAAGCAGATGAATCATGTTTAGAAAATAGAGTTGTAGATTCAACAATTGCAAGTATTAATGAAAGATCACACAGTTCAGCAGTTTCTGATGGTTTTAGAAATTTATATTCACCTTCTGAAGTTTTTCCAAAAAATTTATGAAAGCATTTCATTACATAATCCATATCTACAAACTCATGATACAATAAACTATTCAAATGATCTTTAAAGTATATTAGTCTTTCAAATAAGGCATCACAGAAAGGAACTAAATTGTTTTGAAATTGGGCGTAAACATCTTCTTTATCAGGTTCAGAATTAATTAAAGTATGAATGTTAATAGAATTCCCATGAATTTTCTTCCAGCTTGACCTTTCTTTATCAATTAAACTCTTGACAAGTTTAAATTGTTTTCCATTAAAGTTTTCTGTTTGAGATCCAAATGATATGTATTTGGAAAGAGGGCCAATAAGTATAACTTTATTTGTTTTTGAAAGTAATGCAAATGATTTTAATTCAGGCATTTTTAAATCCAAAACAGATGATTCTGAATTTATAGTGTTATTGATATTGTTGATGCTATTGATATTCCTCATATTGGTGCTGTTAATGCTGCTGCTGTTGTTGTTCTCTTTTTCTAAACTATTCTTCAGAGATAACAATTTCGACTTTAAATCAGCAACTTCATCTTTTAGTATATCATCAGTGGAATTAGAGGTTGTTGTTCCTGAAGTTAGATATTCACATTTATCAGCACACCTTGACTTGATACAATTGCTGCATGGATGATTCTTATCACAACGTATTTTACGTCGTTTGCAATTCGTACAAACAAGAGATAACCTATTTCTCTTTTTTGATATCTTGGTGGGTTTCTTGGGCAGTGTTTGATAATTTTGATTCATATTGAAGAAACTAAGGGATATGTGATATATGACTTATAATGTTACATGTACTGGACCTACTGGTGTATTTGATGATGAATCATTAAATTTAATTATGATAGATTGATTTCAATTCAATTCGACCGGCCGTCGGCCGAACGTCTCGGAAATTCGGACTTAAAGTACTTTTTACTTAATAACATTTCAACCTTTGTAAGTTGAACTACTGGTGAATTGAAAAAAAAAAAAATCCAGAAATAGAGCTA
>JAJLSG010000239.1:0-91255 GCA_030567495.1 Ambrosiozyma neoplatypodis | reverse complement strand
CTAACAATTTCAAAAACTTTCAACCTCCAATCTCCTTTCTTTGTTTCAATTCAAATATATTTCTAATTTTTCTACATTATCAACTTTTTTATTTTAATTTACTCAAGATTTTCATGTCCTTTTAACCAAAAAAGAAAAGCAACCAAAAAAAAAATTTCAATTTTATATACACTAGTTTTCCTGTTATTATATTTATTTATTACCATATTCAAAATACCTGGTTTCCATTCTATTTATTTATTTTTTATCCATATAATTCTATTACTCAAAAAATGGTTTTGATTGAAGGTGTTAAGTATGCATGTGAAAGATGTATTAGGGGCCATAGAGTTACAACCTGTACACATACAGATCAACCTCTAATGATGATTAAACCAAAAGGTAGACCTTCAACTCAATGCCCTCATTGTAAAGAACAAAGAAAATTAAAAAATGCTCATACAAGTTGTACCTGTAATAAGAAGAATGATCCAAAACAAAAAGATCATAATATTGGTTGTGCTTGTAGAGCAACAGGTGAATGTACATGTGGTTCAAAAACTAAAAAAACTGCTTCAAAGAAAAAAGAAAAAAAGAGAACTGTTTCTACTTCAACTCCTGCTACATCAACTAAAATATCTACTCCAATTCCAGCTCCCGTCCCAACACACACACCTGTTAGCGTTACTCTTACAACCAAAAGATCTCCAAGTGATGGAACCCCAACAAGATCAGTTGATATGGATAGTACAGTTCATTCTTTGAATATGGTTTCACCTCCTTTAAATATGTCACAATCTGAAAGCATAGCTTCATTAAATTCTGCCATGTCTGACAATTCATTTTCAGTTAATAATAATATTCAACAACAAGGACGAAGACAATATCAAAATGGAGCAAACGATTTTCAATATTTTACTAAAAGACAAGTTGGTACGGATCCTCTTCAAAATTTTAGATCTTCTCATTCTACACCTCAACCTAATGCTCCTTCTCAATCACAAAAAGGATTAGGGGAAATAACGGTTCCAGTTGATGAATATGTTGCTCCTTTGAATACAATGAATACAAATTTTTCCAATTTTATGAGTAATTTTTCTGAAGGTGATGATTCTGCTTCCAGGGATTTAGATTTATTTAGTTCTGCTGTTGATTCCAATAATAATAATAATAGAAATACTTCAGTTCCATTACCAACAGCTTCTTCGGGAGTTCCAGGTACAATCGCTGACCTTTATTCTGATTCAACATTTCCTCTTTCTGGAAATGGATTGTTGGATATTTTTGAAGATTCAAATGGTACTATTCCAACAAAAGTTTATTCAAATGGATCAAGAATATCAGGTGCTTCAAATACACATGATGGTCATGCTCCAGACTCGTTATTTCCTCTGTACCCTTTAATTGGTCCAAGCTATTTACAATCAAATTCTTATCCTCAACAGCAGCAGCAGCAACAACAACAACAACAACAGCAACAGCAACAACATTACTCACAACAACAATATCAGCGGGTTACTAGCCCTATATCTACCCAAAGTACAGGAGCAAGTATAGCTAGTAGTAACAAACTTTCTTATTCAAATTTGAACAGCCATAATATGAGATCATCAACTTCTACGGGACAGCTGATTCAAGCTCATAATCTACAACAACATTCACAATCTCATACACATTCACAACTTCTTAGAAATTTTACTGGTTCTTCAACACATTCTATTACATCGCATCATCATCATCATCATGGAACCCATGGTCATTCCCATCATTCACATTATTCTCCTTATCCTCATTTACCATCCCAACAACCTCGTAGATCTAATTCATTCTTATCCATCTCTGAAACTCCATCAATTGGTTCTCCAACTTCATCTCAAGCTTCATTAGTTTCAGAAAATCCCCAACCCCTGTATGCTGAACCTAATGATTTAAATGATAATCCTTTAACAAATTCAAAGACAAATACCACATTAATGGAAGATCTCTATCAAACAAAAACATACACAGATCCAGAAAAAGTTGCTTTTTATACTAATAAATTGAATCAAAATAATGGAGGTACTTTAAATGATGAATTGTTAGCTTCTCCGCCGACAGATTCAAATACACCTGGTTCATTAGCTAGTTCACAACAACAGATACAACAACAGCAACAATTCCCTAAATTATCAAGAGATACTAGCCCCATTGTTGATTATTCTAATCTTGATGGGTCTCAATTTTCTACTAAACAGCAGGATGACTATCTTGAATCAAGAAATAATGCAATGGTATCGAATGATCAATTTAACTTTAACGAAATTGATGAACTTCTTGATAAAAATCCAAATGATGATTACATTGCTAAACTATTACAGATGGATTAAGAAAAATAAACATATATATTTACTCAAATACAATATTTACTGAACTTGTCTTTGGTTTTTATCACATACTTATCTTTATACTCTTTTTTTTTTTTTGATTCTTAAATTAATTTTCTCTTTCCCATTAACACTTTTGATTTTACTTTTAATGTTCTTTCTTGTATTGATTTTTATATATATTCTTCCATTTTCTTGATTACTTTATAATTTGCTTTACTCTTCTACGAAATTCTAATACAATCCTTACCTATGATTTTACACAAACTTTGTTTTTTCATGTAACTAAAGAATATGCATATATTTTGAAAATTGTAACTATAGAAAATAAAAATAAAAATAAAAATAACATGAAAATACCATAAAAATACCTTGAAATATAAAAAAAACTCTTAGGAGTTCATAATTATAATTATGATTATAACTTGGAACCTTTAACCATACCATCAATTAAAGCAGCTAAACCAACGGCACCAGGATCAGGTAGACCACCATCACTATCAAATTGTGCCAATTCTTCTTCACTAACATAAGCAGCTCTTCCAAATCTAGCTTTCATTTTCTTTGTTTTTTCAGATCCATCTTGAGCTGCTTTATTAGCTAAATCGATATCATTCGATTCTTTTAAAGATTTAACAAATGGTCCTATAGCATCAATTAATGTTCTATCACCAATTCTTGCTCTCGTGTATTTGTATAATGAATTTAAAGCTTCATCCAAAGAGTCTGCTAATATTGGTAAAGTGACTTTAAGAGCACCATGTTTTTCTTCTTTAGCTCTTAATGATTTACCCAGTGAAGAAATTAAGATTGAATAAAGACCACCCGAAGTACCACCCATAAAAGTTTCAACTGCATCAGCTAATTGAGCTAGCGATTTAATAGCATCATTTAATTCTAATTTGTTAGAATCAATTAATTTCAAAACACCATTACAACCATTAGCTAAAATATCACCACAATCACCATCACCTGCAACAGTATCATATAAAGTAATTTTTTCTCTAAGTGCTAAGGCAGATTTAGCACCATGTTGTAAAGCAGATTTATAAATAGCTGGATCAAAAGTAACTGTTGAGCTAGTAGTCTCACTATCAAATTCTGGAATTTCAACAACTGGACTAGATTTAGAAGCAGCATCCCATGAAGCAGTAGTAAATGATGAATTCCAAGCAGGAATTGAAGTTGGATAATCTAAACATTCTAAGACTTCTTTACCACCAGCTTTTGTGACATTTAATAAAGTAATTGAAAAACCTGGACCGTCTAAAGATGTAGTAAAAGTACCAGTATATGTTCTAACTGGCTTAATATCATATAATTTATTTAAAGCTTCAGTAACAGCATTTTGAATAGCATATATTTCCAAGCATGATGTACTACCTAAATTATTAATAAGTAAAGCAACTTCATCATCTTTATCAAAATCTGCATAACTTCTTTCTGGATCATCTTTTTTAAGTAAATATTCTAATAATTTAGGAACTAAATCTTCAATTGTTGGAATTGGAGAAACCTGTTTAACACCAGCTTCATTATGAATACCCATACCAATTTCAATTTGATTTTCTGTTAAAAATTCAAATTTATCTTCATCATCATCATCTTCTTCTTCTTTCTTTTCATCAGCTTGAGAACCTGGAATAATAACATGATCTAAAGAAACACCAATTGTAACTAAATTTTTATTAACATTTTCAACAAATTCATAAACTTCTTTTAACGTAGCTTTGTTTGAATCTTTAGCTGATTTTGCACCTGCAATTTTATGAATTACAGCAGTACCAGATAAACCTCTTCTACCAAGCATTGCATTTTTTGATCTACCAACAGCAACATCATCTTGAACAATGACTAATTCGACTGGATAACCTTCAGCTCTAATTCTTTCAGCAGCCAAACCAAAATGAATAACATCACCTGTATAATTTTTAACAACAATTAGAGTACCTTTTTTTGATTGTTTAGCTTTCAAACCAGTATAGATTTGTTTTGATGAAGGAGATGCAAATATAAAACCTGAAGCAACTATATCGATACCACCATGTCCAACATAACCTGAATGTAATGGTTCATGGCCACCACCACCACCAGATAAAATTAAAACTTTGTCATCAGGAGATGATTTTGAATAAACAACACGTTCTGCTTCTATATATTGAAGATCAGGGTTTGAATTGCATAAACCTTTTAAAGAATTAGTAACAATATCGTTCTTGTATCCCCAATGTTTTGTGACAGGCATTGTATTGTATGTAATTGATAATTATAATAATATTGTTGTTTTTTCGAAAAGAAAGGAGTAGAGTGTAACTGAATAAAACTTGGGGGAATTAAGAAATAATTTTAAATTTAAAGAGAACCAGATGATTGATATCGAGTATTAATTAATGGAAGAATTAAAGAATTAAATTGTATGGGCTAAATTTCCAGATTAATCACTTTCTCCAAATTTAAGATTTCAGGATTAATTAACATGTAATTAAATTGATCAATTGATCAGTTGATACTTTGAAGAAAAAGAACTGGAAGATATATTCAGATCACGATCACGTCGTACTCTCGGAACTCAGTCTTATTCGGGATGTCTTACGTAATTGAATGCGGGAGACGGCGGCGGAGTTGCGGCTTAGAGTTGTTGCTGGTGCAGGGGCGCGCTATTGCTCGATAAGCCGGATTGCAAGCCAAACACGTCTTTAACAGGTTGGAATCACCTTTAATGGGATCACACTTCCAGTTTGGTTTTCTATCCTGATCAAGACTTACATGACTAACAGCATCTCTCCAATAACTGCTCTTTCTTTCAATCAGGACTTCTCATGTTTGGCAGTTGGTTATGAACACTCTTATAAGGTGTTTAATTGTGACCCTTTCGGTGAGTGTTTTAATAAGGATGATGATGGTGGAGCTAAATCAATGGAAATGCTCTTTTCAACTTCTTTAATAGCAATTGTTGGACTTGGTGATAAACCTTCAAATTCTTCAAGAAAATTAAAAATCATCAATACTAAGAGAAAATCAATTATTTGTGAACTAACTTTCCCAACTTCTGTTCTTTATGTTAAATTGAATAGAAAAAGATTATTAGTTGTATTAATTGATCAATTGTTTATTTATGATATCTCTTGTATGAAGTTATTACATACTATAGAGGCTAATGTTACAACTATGGGTAAAATTGTTGCTGATCTAAGTTCGAGTGATGATTCTATATTAGCTTTTACTCAATCAACTTTAATTCAATCTTCAACACCTACTATTAATCCTGATGAATCTTTACAAAATAATAAGTCTGGTAGCGTGGTGTTATTTGATGCTTTAAATATACAACCAATAAATATTATTGAATGCCATAAATCTCCTTTACAAAAACTTACATTATCCAAAGATGGTTCATTATTAGCAACTGCTTCTTTAAAAGGTACAATTATTAGAGTTTTCCGAACTACAGATGGTAAAAAAGTTTATGAATTTAGAAGAGGTTCATATACAGCTACTATATCTTCTTTAAGTTTCAATATAGATAACACTATTTTATCTTGTTCATCAAATACTGGTACAATTCATTTTTTTAAATTAGATAATAATCCAAAATCAAAATTGCCTACTCAACTTTCACAAAATGACATTGAAACTGTTGATTCAGATGATAGTAAAGTATTAGATATACCACATCAAACAATTATAACAGATGAAGACAATTTAGAAATAAATAAATTAATTAATGATCAAATGAATAAAAACAATAAATCATTTATGAAATCAAGTATCAATTCAACTAGTTCAATTAAAAGTTTTATTTGGAATCGCTCAAAAAATTATTTGCCAACTCAAATTAATTCAATATTAGAACCAAAACGTGATTTTGCTTATATTAAATTACGTCATGAAGTTGAATCTGCTGTTGCTGTTGTTGGTAATAATTGTTTTGCTGCTACTTTTAATGGTGATTTCATGGTTTATAATTTACCTCCATCTAATCATTATGAAAAAGCACGTTCTTCTTCTGTGGGATCAATAGGTGGTGATTCAACTAACTGCATCTTATTGAAACAATATCATCTGAATGATAGTAATAATAACAATAACTAAACTTTTTTCCTTTCGTTTTCCATATCCCCTTTCCTCTGTTACCCTTTACCTTTTTATGTGTTGTTTCTTTGCTTTGTATATCCTCATATTATAACGATCTTTTATTTTCTTTTTCAAAATTAATTTCTATATCATTTCGTTAATCGAACCAATTTTAATATTTTAAAGAGCGCGCTGCAAAGCCATAAACCACCAAAAGGGGGCAAAAAAAATTAAAAATGAGTTGAAACATCTGTGAAACCTAGCTGATTTTATATAAAAAACATCAAATAACTAAATTTTAGAAAACTAAATAAGAAGAATATGTTTCTAAAAAGATGAAAGAAAATAAAAATCAAACAAATTTATTATAATGACTTGTTATTATTCAGAAAAAACAACAAATCAAAATAGATCAATTAATTTAACTCCTTATTTATGTTTAAAATCAAGATGGATTCAAATTTTAATATGGAATCAATATACTTTACTATTACTTATGTTCTCATTTACAATTTTAATTATTTCAAATTCTTTACAAACATTATTAAATCAATTAAGTTTAAATTCAATTAATAGTTTAGAAAATAGTTCTAATGATGGAAATATTAATTTAGATTATACAAACTCAACATTAAATGTAAATAATATAACTATAACTTTTGATAATACTAATTTTGATGATTTTTCAACCAGAAATACTAATCAATCATTACAAGAACTTTATTTAAATCAATGGCTATTAGATGTTGATAATTTACAAACTATAACTCAATCAGAAATAAATAATACGAAAAATTCAATGATTTCATTGATTGAAATATCAATTGATAGCTTTTATAACTCAAGAATGATAATGTTAAACTCATCACTTAACTTAATTACAACTTTAAATAAAACCTTGATTGATAATTTTGAAACTCAAGAAGATGAATTGTCTGACTTAAAAGAAACGATTGAAGAAGAAGCAGTATTTGCTAAAACTGCACCATCATTAGATAATATGACTATAAATTATACTTGGATTTCAGACATAATAAGTCAATTAGAAACTAAGTTAAATAATTCAAATTCTGATATTTTGGATCTATATAACAATAAAACTAATTTATTAGATTTAATTGATGATCGTTATGAAAAAGTTTTAAAAAATTGTTCAACTTTATTTACTGATTTGATTTCAGATATTGAATTAAATATTGATTCATTAAGTCAAAATAGTACAAATGATGACGATGATTCTAGCTTAACTATTTCAAATTCAATTTATGGTGAAGATATAGATACAAATTATTATTTATTAAATTATAATTTCACATTAGGAAATGACTCTGATACAATCACAACCGACGATTATATTGATTATACAAATTCCAAAGCATTAACTAATTATGGTAAAGAAGTCACAATTTTTTGTATAGTTACAGCAATAATCATAATGATAATACAATTAATCTGGGAATATTTTAGATATATGAATGAACAAAAACAAGCATCAAAATTTTCACAATTAGAAGGAGAAGAAGAATATTTTGAAATGAAAGATCAATTAGCATTACCTTATAAAATTTTAGATTTTGAATCATTTAAAATATCAGAAGGATTTATTAAATTTATGAAATTACAAAGATATCAAAATTTAGTTAAATTGCATTGGTTAGGATCATTTTGGTTTGGTATTAAATCTAAATTAAAATCATTTTTAATGATTCTTTGGTTTTCATTATTGATCTATGTTTCTTTAAATAGAATTAATGAATTAATTATAATTAATTATAGTGATGATTCAAATAATGGATCTGAAACCACTAATATAAATATTTTAAAACAAATTGAGTATAAAATTACAACATCTGAATTTTCAGGTTTTAATTATGATGAAAGTGATACTAGTGATACTAATAATGAACAATATAATGGAACAGAAGCAATCAATGATTTAATAAATGAAATTTATGATTTATTTGAAGGAGCAAATAATGAGATTAATACTATTTTACAAGAAAGTGAATTTAAAACAATAATAATTGATGAAGGTAGTTATGATTTACCAAATTTAGATATTGAATGGTTAATGAAATTTAGTGTTAATAATGAAACAACTCAAAGAGATGATATCAATATTGGTAAAATTTTTGAAGAACTTATTGATGGAATAGAAGTTCAAGTAAATGTTATTGTTGATACTGAAGTTGGATTAGATTGGACATCTTCTATTGAATGGCAGATGATTGTAGGAGATGCCATTGAATCCATGAAAACAACACTAGAAAAGAAGGCCAGATATCTATTATGGTTGATAATATCAGGACTGGCCACCATTCCCATCTGTCTTGTGTCTAGTTGTGTATATATTGTAAAAAAACAGTAATAAATCGTTCTGATGCATGAGACAAGTTCAACAACAGAGGTTCACTCTGTGTGAGACTCTGATTGAAGAAAAAAAATTTTAAGTGTGGGACCAACGTATTTCAGTGACCCTTATAAATTTCACAGAAGACTTCCAGATCCCTATACTCTCTTCAAGCAGACCTAGTCAGACCAGATTACCATCATGGCAGGACAAAGAAAACTCCAACAGTATGTTACTACCTTCAATCCACTTCTTCAAGTACAATTGCCGTGTTGAACTCCGACCCCCAATTCTTCATTCAATTAGATAGAATAGAATGCTTTAAATATTTAATCTCAATTGGATTCAAATACTTCAAATCCACTTCAATCATATACTAACAGTTAATTGTTTTTCTTTATTAATATAGAGAGATGGACCGTGTGTTCAAAAAAATTGATGAAGGTTTAGAATCGTTCGATAATTTGTATGAAAGACATGAAGATTCACCTACTGCTACTCAAAAAGATAAACTAGAATCTGATTTGAAAAAAGAAATCAAGAAACTTCAAAGATTTAGAGAACAAGTTAAAGGATGGCAGACAGCCAATGATATTAAAGATAAAGCTAGACTCTTGGAATATAGAAGATCTGTTGAACAAGCTATGGAAAAGTATAAAATTATTGAAAAAGAATCTAAAACTAAAGCTTATTCTGATCAATCATTAGCTACAGTTGAAGTTCCTGAAGTTGAGAATGAAGCAACTGAATTTGTTAGAAGCTCCTTAGATGAAATTGAACGTCAAGAAGAAAAATTAGAAGCTGAATTAGAAAGAATTACTTCAACTAAGAAGGGTAAAAGAATATCTTTTGCAAATGAAGAAAGAAAACATGAAATTGAAGAATCTTTGGAGAATCATAAATGGCATACGAAGAAATTGGAACTTATATTGCGACTATTAGAAAATGAAGTTTTAGAAATAGATGAAGTTATGAATATTCAAGAAGATATTAAGTACTATCTTGAAGAAAATCAAGATCCTGATTTTATGCATGATGATACTATTTATGATGAATTGAATTTAGAAGCTGATGAAGCAATAGCTAACGAGGTTCATGGATCTTTGAATCATATTACCAAAGATGATGATATAGTAGAAGCACCAAGTTCACCACAAGCAACTGCCCCTTCACCCCAGAAGATAAAACGAAAGGAAAGTAGTTCTTCTTCACCTGCTACTAAATCAAGTAATACAACTGTTGTTGCTAAACAAAATCCTAGTGGGTCTCCTTCTACTTCTTCAAACAATTCTTCCAACAACACTCCAGTGGCTGCTTATTCTACAACAGGAGGGAGTAGTATACCAACTATGACTACTTTAAAGCCTGCTCCTGTGCCTGCCAAACCTACTGAATTAAAATGGGCTACTGCTGTTACTGCAGCTGTTCATGCTAGTAGTAACAATAGTAGTGCTCCTCATTCACCAGTTGCTACTAAATCTCAATTATCAAACAATTCGAATGCAAGAAATGCTGCTAGTGTTTTAGAAGCTTTAAAGAAACAAAGACCTCAAGATGAAGTGACAGCTAAAACCTCTCCTGTGATAATAAAAGCGTCACCAGTTTCTACTAATGCTACTACAACTAATAAATCCCCTTCTCCAGTGGTGATAAATAAGACTCCAATTGTTAAGAATGAAACAGATGTGAATAATATTCAACTGAAAAGTGAAATTGAAGCTGAAAGAGATCCTGATTTTAGATTTTTACCACCTGGGATACAGGCTACTATTTTATCGTTTGCTATTACTAGATCATCCCCTGATGTGGTGGCCAAATTATCTTTATCCAATTCTTCCACTATGGTCACAATACCTAGAAGTTTTTCACCTCTGAAGTCTAATGTTTTCCCACCTGGTTTAGAAGCTCAAAGAGTCTCAACCATATGGAATTGTATAAGAAGTTCACCAACACTTGAAACTGATGCTAAGAATATAGATTCAATAACGTTATTTTATGCTTATTATTATGCCTTATCTGAAAATGAAAGACAAATTGCAGCAAATGTTTTATCTTCCAGACAATGGGTTTGTAGTTCAAACAAAACCATATGGTTTCAACGTAGTTCTATTGTGAAAATGTCAGGAGAAGGATTTGAAATTGCTGATTACAATGTGTTCGACGCTAATAAATGGAATCTGATTGAAAAGAAAAATTACAAGCTTGATTTAAGTCAGATTATAACCATTTCAAATTCTACTGCTGCCTTATAATCTTTTTTTTTTTGGTTAATAATCTACTATGCCTTATTGTTTGTTCTTTGTATTTAATTTGAATCAGTGTGATGATATTCTTATTCCTTTTTTTATTATTGACCTTATTCTTTCAATTTTTTAACTATATTTGCTTTTCTTACTTCTATTTTATTTTTATTCTTAAAAAAATTAAAATATATTTTTGATTTTACTGAAAGTGATTAAGTTATATAAACTAATGTACAAACAAATTAACTGAAGTTCAAAATTCAGTCAGAGTTATAATCGTAATTATCAACATCAAAAAGCTCTTCGTCATCTTTATGTGTTTCAGAATCAGAATCAGATCCAGATTCATCATCATTACTTTCTTCATCACTTGATGCAACCTCTTCTCCCCTTTCTCTGGCAGCTTGTCTTTCTTCTCTTCTCTTTTTCTTAGCTAACTTCTTTTCTTTCTTTCTATTAACATTTGCTTCTTGTTCTTTTCTTCTAGCATCTTTTTGCTTCTTTCTCACTGCATGCACTTGATCTAATTTATTTATTTCTTTTTGTGATTTTGTGATGTATGAATGATATAAAACCTTACCTGAACAAACACCTTCCTCAATTTTCAATAGATTTAATTTCATTCTTGGTCCAATTTCAGTTAATTTAACAGCTCTCTTTCTCTTACGATCAGTTTCTGAACTTTCTGATCCATCAATATCAGCAGCCGATCTTTTAGGTCTAGTTAATAATTCTTCATCTTCAACTTCAACAATTGCATCATCTTCAATTTCTGAATCAGAGGTAAATCCTGCTTGAGCATATGGATCTAAAATAACATCTGCAACATCCTTGACTTTAGATAAATTTGGTAATTTTTTATTGAGCTGTTTCTTAATATTCACCAACTTTTTCACATTTTTAGAAACATCAACTAATTTTGTATCGATAACATAATGTCTTAAATCAATTTCACCTGATTCTTTATCTTTATTTAATAGAAGAACTCTTTTTATAGTGTTCACCTTTGTATCTTGAGGAGAAATTGGAGGAAACATATTTTGAAACATTGTGATTATTAATTTTTCTTGTGGTTCAGCATCCTTTGGGTTTGTAAAACCATTCATAACTAACAATGGAGGACTTGTAAATTCAGCTGCAGTTTTACCAATTGATTTTGGAGCCTTTAGAATCTTGGAAACATCTTTACAAAGTGAATATTCTGAAATTTTGAAAGTTGCAGTTGGACCTCTAGGCATTGTAGCTAATCTTAGATGAGTACTACCTGAGTCTTCATTTTGACTGAAAACAAATAATTGAGAAACTCCTAAAGGACTTGCCATCACTATAAAATCTTTTAATTTATTTGATTTTCTTTCATGTAAATTTATAGCTGTGTGAGGTTGAAGCATATTTCTTGTATCTTTAACTAGTTGAGTTAAAGTATGATTATTTAAAGCTGTACCTAAATGAATTACCATAGAACGTGGAATTTTTGCTAATTGGTCTTCTGGAACTCTAACATGGGTTCTCTTTTTTTGCTATAATAATAATTGATTCAAACAATATTTTTTGTTAGTAAAAGAAGATTCAAATGGAGATGAAAATAAAACCCAACAATATTAAGAAAAAACATACTCTTCTTTTTGCCATTTTGAATGTTTCTTGTATGAAATGGAAGTTTATATATTTACTTTAAAACAAGTTCTTTCAAATGAATTCATTAATTAGCTAGATATAAAAAATGAATTTTTTTCAATTAAATTTTTTTGAGCCTCGCAGTGAGCCGCAAGATGTATTTTTTTTTAGAAAAAAAATTAAAATAAATATTTAAAAAAATGATTATTAATTGTATGTATTAAAGAAACCTATTGTATTCATTTTTCATAAATTATCACGATGTCTCCTAGTTTAGCCAGTTCTAAGAAGTCAAGTAAATCAAAGGAACTTAAAAAAGCTTCTAAATCCAAACACTCCAGCGTTAAGAAGAGCTCCAAAGTTGATCTGAAAGCTTTAAAAGAAAAATTACAAAAAAATGAAAAGTTGAAAGAAAAAAAACAACAAGGACAAGAAAAACAAATTGAAGATACTGAAGCTGAAGAGTCTACTAGTAAAAAAGAAGGAGAAACTAATGAAAAATTAGATGAACAAAAAGAACCAATTAAATCATTTAAGGAGCTTGGATTAAAATCAGACATTTTAGAAGCACTAGAAAATTTAAACTTCACAACACCAACACCAATTCAAAATGCAACTTTACCTCCTGCTTTAAAAGGAAGGGATATTATTGGTATTGCTCAAACTGGTTCAGGTAAAACAGCTGCATTCGCTTTACCTATCTTACAAGCGTTGTGGGAAGCTCAAACTCCATACTTTGCTTGTGTTCTAGCCCCAACAAGAGAATTAGCTAGTCAAATCAAAGATACCTTCGATGCTTTAGGCTCTAATATGGGATTAAGAACTTGTAGTATTGTTGGTGGTATGGATATGATGGATCAAGCAAAAGAATTAATGCGTAAACCACATGTTATTATTGCTACACCAGGTAGATTACTTGATCATTTAGAAACTACTAGAGGGTTTTCTTTGAAAGCGTTGAAATTTTTAGTTATGGATGAAGCTGATAGATTATTAGATGAAGAATTTGGAACAGTTTTAGATAAAATTTTACAAAACATTCCTAGAGAAAGAACTACATATTTATTCTCTGCAACATTAACTTCCAAGATTGAAAAATTACAAAGAGCCTCGTTAACAGACCCAGTTAAGGTTGCTGTTGATGATAAATATTCAACTGTTGATACATTAATTCAAAGAATGATGGTTACATCAGCTAACGATAAAGACACATACTTAGTTTATTTATTGAATGAATATATTGGGAAATCAACTATAGTTTTTACAAGAACCTGTGCTCATGCCCAAAAAATTGCTATTTTATGTAGAATATTGGGTTTTGAAGCCATTCCATTACATGGTCAACTTTCACAACAACAAAGATTAGGAGCTTTAAATCAATTTAAAGCAGGAACCAAACAGATTTTAGTTGCAACGGACGTTGCTGCTAGAGGGTTAGATATTCCTTCAGTTGATTTAGTTATAAATTATGATGCTCCAACTGATTCAAAAACATATATTCATAGAGTTGGTAGAACTGCAAGAGCGGGTAGATCTGGTAAATCCATAACATTAGTCACACAATATGATCTTGAGTTATTGCTTAGAATTGAAAGTGTTATTGGTATGACCATTCAAAAAGAAACACCAAATAAAGATGAAGTGATTGCTCTTCGTAACTCTGTCGATAGAGCAGCTGCAGAATCTATTGAAAAGTTGAAACATATTCATGCTAATCGTAAATTAAATGGTAAATTCAAATCCAGATCTAAATAGGAGTTGTTTTTTTGAGCTAGTTTCTTTTATCATATTATATTCTTGTATACTTTAGTTTAATTGGGTTAAAATTAATACACTACGTAATAATCCCTAGTAGCTAGAGGCAGTAGAGTCACTAGAATGAAAAGACTCATAAATCATAATAGAAGTGTCTGTGAGAATCAGAGATAGCGCTTCGTTTTTGTGAACTTTTTGAAGATTTGATTTTACGTGAAATAAACTATAAGTTGAATCATCAACACAACTCATATAATCATATTATCTTTGTGTTTTTCAATAAACTAGTACTTGATTTTTTTTAAGATCTAATGTCCGGCTCAAAAAGACAACTTCCTCTTTCTCTAGATGATTTCCTTCTCAAAGATTCAAAACCAAATGATATAGATACAATCTCAAAATCAAACAAAGATGCAATCTACATCTCTAAATCAAGACGTAAAAGAATAGATGAAACCAGAAAAAATGAAGAAGAACAATCTAAAAGGTTTAAAGTAAACAAAACAAAATTGCTAAATGGGCCTAAAGAATCATCATCAACAACAAGAGCACCAACTGAAAATATTTTATTCAATTCTACTATAAAAGTTAAACCTTCAAGATTACAAAATTCAAAAAAGTTCAATTTTAGTTGGAATGACGACGAGGATACACTGGGAGATTATAGACCTATAATTAATGTTAAAAAATCTAGAATTGAAGATTCATCGATTAGTTATTCAGGAGATACTAGACATTGGTCAGTTAAACCATTAAATAAAATGAATGATAGAGATTGGAGAATATTAAGAGAAGATTATAATATTAGCTACAGAGGTGGTAAAGCTATAAATCCATTGAGAAACTGGAATGAAAGTAAAATATCTCCTTTGATTATAGATCAACTTAAAAGACTCAATTATATTGAACCAACTCCAATTCAAAGATCATCTATTCCAATTGGATTATCAGGAAGAGATATAGTTGGTTTAGCTGAAACAGGTTCAGGAAAGACATTAGCTTTTATTATTCCAATATTAAACTACATTTTAGCAATACCAGATTCTGCTAATCAAGGTGGACCTTTTGCATTAATTATAGTTCCAACTAGAGAATTAGCTCTTCAGATTGAAACTCAATTTGAAAAATTTAGACCTGGACTAACATTTAATGTTGCTTCTTTTATAGGTGGTCATAGTTATGATGAAAATATGAGGAAAGTGGAATATGGTATAGATATTATTATTGGTACCCCAGGTAGACTAATAGATTCTTTAAAACAAAAAATTATTTCATTAGATCAATGTTTCTTTTTAGTTATGGACGAAGTCGATAGAATGGTTGATATGGGATTTGAATCTCAAGTTAAAAGTATAATGGAAAGCTTACCTCCTGGAGAAACAAATCCGTATTATTTTGGAAAAGGTTTACCTCAAAGAGTTTCAATGATGTTCACCGCAACAATGCCTCCTACAATTGAAAAATTAATTACAAATTATTTGTCTAAACCTGTTATAACTATGATTGGTGAAATTGGATCGGCTGTTGATACTGTTAAACAAGATGCTATTCAAGTCTCTAATAATGATGAAAAGAGAATACAGAATTTGAAACAACTTCTTGGTACATATAGGTTCAAACCACCCATCATCATATTTGTTAATTATAAAAAGACATGTGAATATGTATCTGAGAAGTTAAATCAAAGTGGATGGAAAGCTGTAACTATGCATGGTTCTAAAACTCAAGAGCAAAGGGAAGCTTCAATTGATCAGATTAAAACAGGAAATGCTGATATATTAGTAGCTACAGATGTTGCTGCAAGAGGTATTGATATATCTAATGTGTCTTTAGTTGTTAATTACCAAATGTCTTCAAATATACAAGAATATACCCATAGAATAGGAAGAACTGGTAGAGCAGGTAAAAAAGGTACAGCAATAACATTTTGGGACACAGAAGAAGATAAAAATGTTCTATATGATTTGAAAACTATGATATCTCAGAGTCCTATCAGTAAATGCCCTGAAGATTTGAAAAGAAATGAACATGCTAAAAAACAATTACTAAGGAACATCGAGTTATGAACCTATAATACTTTTTTTATTTATATTCAAACTTTTTTTTAGATACCTAAGTAATAAATATACATAATAATTAAAAAATACACAAAATTAAAAACTCTAATAATTTCTATCAATCATCTTCCTCACTACTATCACTATAACCGTTAACCATATCTTGAAGTGAGATATCCGAAACCTCAAGCTTTTTAGAATAGACAATTCCAGCATGCTTTCTTTTCTCCCTTAGTTCTCTTAATAAATGTAATGATTTATTTTGTAGAAATTGATCAGTCTTTTCATTATTATCTTTAGTATGTATATCATATGATATCAGTTGGGGTTCTTCTGGACCTTCGATTTTATTGTTTGGTTTAATCTCATCTTCTTTGATCTTATTATTTTTATTATTATCTTGAATTTTCTTAAATAACTTTTTAGCAGTTTCAAGTGCTGTATTTTCTTGTTCTTCTCTTTTTCTTTTCTGTGCTTTCGGATCTGGATCATCATTTGCCCACCTTATGTTTAATGCTTCATTATTATTATGTTCTATAAGACTTTGGCCATGCATAGCTTCTTTAGCAAATTGGGCCTGGCTTTCTAACTTGTATGTAATAAATGCAATTTTCTTTTCCTTTATAACTCTCGTTCTTTCAATATCACCAAATTCTGAAAAGTTCTTGTTAATAAGTAATTCAGCATTTCCATCAAGTGAAACAATTCTACCAACATAAAGAGTTTTATTAATATTATTAAACGAACCAATACCAGACATATCATCTCTGTAACTTGAAAACTTCTCTCTACCAAAACAATCCAATGTAGTTGGAAAAAAATCAAAATCAGAAGGAATTCTATGAAGATATTCACATTTCTTACCATTGGAGCAATAACCTCTAGCAAAATATAAACAAATAAATTTATCTCTATTAATATCATCTTTTTTAAAATATTTATCAGCTTTGGTATATCCAGAATCTTTTTCCACATGACATCTTGTTTTTGAATGAACTAATGGTGCTTTTCCATTGGTTTCACCACCAGTCCATTTACTATACCAAATATTGAACACTTGACCTGTTTGCTCCGGCTTTCCATTAGCATCAATAGTTGAAGGATCTAATTGAAGTCTGGCAGGTCTTCTGGGTATTTCTTTTGACATTTTCAGTACCTTGACCTTGATTCACTTAGTTGATGAAGTGAAGGTACGGTAAACTTAATAAAAGGTTGATATCAATTAAGTAAATTTGATTGCACAGCCTTAAGATGATGATTGAAACTTTAGACGCGTCGATGGACCCGTATATGCCGCCGGTACGCCTCTAGAGAGCCTCACATGCACTCTCTGCGGCTGCGCGGTGACATGATAAATATGTATTAAAATAATTGAATTAGTTTAATGATCATGATCAGCAAACAGAACCTATCTTTTATCAAAATAGACACTCTATTCTAAATACACTCATTGAAATATCAGATAGCCACACAGCTGCTACAGACTCAAATCATATGGCTGAAGATAGATCTCCTTATGATTCTATCACTTTTGATAACCCACTCTCTTTGAGAGTGGATGGAAAACTTCTGTCTACAATGTCACTTGCACCTAATGGAAGAGATGCCGTTCTTGCTGGTAGAAAAGGATTATTTGTCATTGATTTAGATGATCCATTTGCTGCTCCAAGATGGTTGCATCATGAAACCTCGTGGGAAGTTGCTGATGTTCAATGGTCTCCTCATCAATCAAGATCATCTTGGGTTGTTTCTACTTCTAATCAAAAAGCAATACTATGGGATTTAGAGAGACCCTCTAATAATGCAATTCAAAGTTATTTACATGCACATACAAGAGCCATTACAGATATCAATTTTTATCCTCATGATGTTAATTTATTATCCACTTGTTCAGTTGATTCGTTTGTTTATACATGGGATCTAAGAGTACCAAAAACACCTGTTCATCAGTTTGCTGATTGGAGAGCTGCTGCTTCTCAAGTTAAATGGAATTACATTAATCCAAATATTTTAGCTTCTTCTCATGATCATCATTTACTTATTTGGGATATTAGAAAAGGTGCCCTGCCTCTGCATAAAATTAATGCTCATAATGGAAGAGTTAATGGTATAGACTGGAGTAGAACTAGTGAACACGAACTGATAACTTGCTCTAATGATATGACTGTCAAATTTTGGAGTATAGATGATCCTCAAACTGATTCAAAAGGTCCAATAAATTTAAAGTATACAATCAATACAGACTTCCCTGTTAATAGAGCACGTCATGTACCCTTTGGTGACCATTGCTGTGGAATAATGCCTCTGAGAGGTGGTAATAATTCAATTTACATAGTTAAATATAAAGGAGAAGAAGGTATCTCCAAATTAAAACCAAGTTATATATTTAAAGGTCATTCTGAACCAGTTAAAGATTTCTTATGGAGATCAAGACATCATTCTAATAGTTCAATTGATGATAGAGATTTCCAATTAGTTACCTGGTCTTCTGATTGTGATTTACGTTTATGGCCAATTAAAGAAGATATGTATGATAATTTCAATTATAATTATGGAAAAGCGTTACCTGAAGGAGAAAGTTTAGTTGATTTTCCTTATATTAGTTATAGCACAGAACATTCATCAGAAATTGAAAGCAAATTAATTATACGGCATAAACAGAAATCAAAATTTATTAAAGATAAAACAAACGTTTCTCATAATAATCAATTTAATCATCTTGATTGGATTGCAGGTGTTAAAATGGGTCAATCAGCTTTTACAGATGTTCGTGATAATCCAAATACTTTAAGTTTTGGTGATAGTTTATTACCCACAAATTTAGGTGAAGAAGTCAGTAGTGTTGGTTCTAAATTTCCAAAATTACGATTTGAAAGAATTTCTGTTTCCACAGGAAATTTGGTTATTTCATTTAATGGTCCATGGTCTTCTGAAGATGTTGAAGATTTAATTTTTGTTCGTGTTGAAATTAATATTCCTCCATCATATCCTTCTGAAAATGGATTTCCCAAATTTAAAGTTGAAGGTACTCATGCTCTTGAAGATGAAAAGAAAAAAGAGATTCTGACTAATTTAGAATTGATTTCAAAAAAGTATTGTTCGTTAAATAGATTTTGTTTAGAACCTTGTTTTAGCTTTTTACTGGGAGAAAAGGTGAATTTAGATTTTGAAGAAATTGAAGAGCCAGTTTTACCAATTGATTTATTTTCAAACCCTTATGAAAAACCTAATGATATTATTTATAGTGACGCTGAAGAGGGTTCTGATGCTGTTAGTTCATACTCAAACCAAGTTATTTCTGGTGATTCTGAAGAAGAAGAAGGTGACGACGAGGAAGAAGAAGAAAGAGAAGATTCAGGTCCTAAACTCCCTATCAATGTTCCCGTTCCTATAGGTTGTGGGGCTATTTGGACTCCTAGTGGTCATTTAATTGTTTTTTCTATACCCAAAACAGAACCAAAATATCAAGAAGAAGTTATTAAATTTGGTCAACAACAATTTAATTTAGCTAATAGACTGAAGAAAAAAGAAAATTTAAATTCATTAGATGATTTGATGTCCGATAAAAAAGATGATCAATCAGATGATGATAATAGCTCAATTAATTCTGAAGAAAGTTTATCTAATGATTTTGATAAATTACAATCTGATAGATATTATAGAAGTAGAGTTCCAATGTTATTACGTGAAAGTGCTACAGCTGCTGGTAAATTTTCAGGTGGTGCTAGATCTGGAACATTATCAATTGGTGGTGAAGATAAATCTGATGTTGCTACTAAATCTAAATCTGCTACTTGTTATAGTATGGTTCAAGTATTTGATTTATCATCTTTGATTCCAGCAAAAATGGAACTTGCTTTAAGATATAGAGTTTTAGGTGATTGCCCTGAAAATTTAGCTAAGCATAATGGAATTATTGCTCAACAATATGGTTATAAAGAATTAGCAGATTGTTGGAATCTTTTGTCTGTTGTTCTGGTTAAAGATTTTGATGAAGATACTAGAGATGGGGTCTATTTATTACCTCCAAGTCCTTTGAGAGAAAAGCTTTATTCATCTATTACAGATGATAATAAATCACATAGATTTTATTGGGGTCAACATCCATTTGGTGGCAGATGGTTAGCAAAACAAATGATGGATTATTTTGAAAACCTTGGTGATATTCAAATGCTTGCTATGTTAGCTTGCATTACTTTTGAGCATACAACTAATAAATCAAAGCCATTAGTTCCAATTCATACTCCATATGCAGTTTCAGATCTTGAACAATCATTATCAATAGAAAATTCTAAATTTGATTATTCTAATATTAAAAGAACAAATGGTAATTATAGAGCAAATGGAGAATTCAGAGAGGGGAAATCATTATCAAGTATTTATAGTGGAAGAAGTTTAAACTCTGTCGTGAATGTTAATGATCAATTATCTTATACTAATGATTATTTTAGACCAGTACAAAGATTCCCCTCTGTTAGTACAATTTCATCAAGTGAAGCTGAATCGAGGTTACATTATGGAACAACAAATGGGGTAATGAAACGGGGTATCAGAGCCAAAAGTCCTCCTATAATAGGAGCTGGAAATCTATTCAAATATAATCATTCTCCATCACCACCTATTAATTTTAATCTTCTAAATGGTTCTCATGGTCAACCATTTAATAAATATCTTAATAATAATCGTGTTCAATCTCCACAATCCTTTCAAAATTCAACTGTTACTATTCCAAAAGTTCAAATAAAATTTTATAACGAAGCTGAATTAGATTTACATGAAGATGTTTATGCGATGAATCTGCAAAGTGGTATGGATATTAATAAATTAAAATATTGGAGATCAGAATACGCTTCTCTTTTATATCTTTGGGGTCTTTCAGCTGGTAGAGCTAAAATTTTAAAATTCAATTATGAAGAATCATCTAATGATTATAAAGAACATAAAGGAGAAGTGGGTTGGATTGCACATGAACCTGAAACAGAAGGATATTGGACTTTAGAAACTAAAATTGAAACTGAAAAAGAATTAATGAAATGTCGTTATTGTGAAGAACCAGTTTCCCATAAAAGAATTACAGGATGCATTAGATGTAATCATATTCTGCATTCAAGCTGTGCTTACAAATGGTGGGAAGACGAAAGAATGGAAGAGTGTCCTACAGGTTGCGGATGTAGATGTTTAGATTATTCCCATGGAGATATTCATCATTATTTGTAGTTTTGCTTATGTTTATGTTTAAAATGAATTAATGATTATAATTAAGTACAAGTAAATGGGCTCTGTTAAGGCCGACGCGTCTCCCTGCGTCGATTTTGAGATAAAACCAGCCGCCCGCTATAATCTGTCGCCTTAAAATACACAGTTAAACCAAAACAACAAGCAGACAGGAGGGTGTTCCACTTGCTTACTCAGACCAGCAAACTCTTCCCCATCAACCCCAATACATATCATTTAATTTAATCTTTAATCTCTTATTTATCATCTACTCACATATTTTCAATATCATGGCATCAGGTGGACATAGACATGAAGTTAGAAGACAACTTTTTCGTGGAATAACAACAAGAATATCTTCTCATGATAGCTCTCAAAATTCCAAAGATGAAGCTAAAGATCAGTTAAATAATCAACAATCTGTTACACATCAACAAAGTCGTCAACAACAGCATAATGATGGTTCTGTTAATGCACCTACTAAGAAAGGTAGCAGAAGATCTTTACTTAAAAGAAATAATTTAATTACACCTACAATTCCTAAACGTTCTACAAAAGTTAACTTTACACCAAACAGTGCACATTCAATTAATAGTTCAACTACAACTTCAACAGATCTTAATACTTTAAATGGTTCTAGTAGAGTTATAATACACGAAGATGATGAACCAGATATGAATGAGTTTGTTTATAAAACATTTTGTTCTAATCATCCAATAAGAACTTCAAAAATTAAAGCATTTGAACAAGCTGAATTAACATCAAGATTATATTTTTCAAGTGAACAAGAATTAAATAAAATAGAAATTCAAGATGCTAAACGAAATAATAAAAAATTTAAATTAAAAAATAGTATTGGAATGTCATCTGGAGGAAGTTCATCTTTTAAAGAATATTATGATCAAAATCAAATTGAATCAAATGATAACATTATTTTACAAATACCAGGATTTACAAAAGAAGAGACAAGTGGAATATTTATGAAAAATAATATTTGTGATAAAGGTGATGCAGTTAATAATATTATGAATAGTGGTATTTATGATGAAGAATTTACATTTTTGTCGTCAGCTGAAAGAAGACTGGCTATAATGAAAAATGCGTTAAGAACTATGAATGAAGAAGAAATGATACAGAAAAAATTGAAAACATCAGGTTTAGATAGAGTGTTTCAAAATACACCAAATTTCCTAAAAGATTTAAAATTAGATGAAATTGAATTATGGGAATTACTGAATAAAGAATATGAAGATGAAATGGAGGAATTAGAAAGAGCTAAAAAGGATGCTGTATATAATGAAAGACACATGACAGCTGAAGATGTTGGAGAGCAGATGCCAGAAGACATCACCAGAAGACTCAAGCTAGAACTGACTGAATCTGATGATGATGAATTTGAATTTTGAATTTAGAAGAGGCGGTGCAGGGAGGCTTGTTTTGCGCGCGCACGCCCTTTTGGAGTGATGGCAATCGAGTGGTTTAAATTCAAGGTGTTAACTTTGTGTAATTGTGTAGTTTAGTTCCTTCTTTTCTTATTAATAACTAGTTCAATTAGCTTGTCGCAATGAATGTTCTTAAATTACAGGTATGTATCGTCACTGCTGGTGAAACAGCAACTCAATCCTCCACACTCTTACATCTTATACTAACCAACCCCTTTCAATTTCAATTTTTTAGAAAAAATTCCCTATATTAGATCAATCAGACCTGTTCGGTATTATTGAAGACTTTAGAAAGATCGACCTTGATGAAAAAGGTTGGGTTGATAAAAAAGTTGTCATTGAATCCGTTTCAAAAGAAGGAAAAGGTTCATATGATGATGTGAGAGAAACTTTGAAACAAGTTGATGTTGATGCTTCTGGTCATGTTGAATTAGATGATTATGTTGAATTACTGGCTAAATTAAAAGAACAAAAATCACCTCCATCAACTCCTAGAGGTCCATCTTCAATTGCTGGTTCTTCCTCACCACCCGGTTTTGTTCATAAAGGTAAAGGTTCTTCTGCTAAAGTTGTTGTTACAGGTAGATCAGGTACTACTCATACTATTAATGATGAAGAAAGAGTTGAATTTACAAGACATATTAACTCTGTCTTAACTGGTGATCCAGTTATTGGTGATAGATTACCATTTTCTTTAGATTCTTTTCAAGTGTTTGATGAATGTACAGATGGTTTAGTTTTATCTCAATTGATTAATGATTCTGTTCCGGATACAATTGATACAAGAGTTTTAAATACTCCAAAGAAAGGTAAAAAGTTAAATAATTTCACTATGCTTGAAAATGCAAATATTGTTTTAAATTCAGCTAAAGCTATTGGTTGTGTGGTTGTTAATGTTCATTCTGAAGATATCATTGAAGGTAAAGAACATTTAATATTAGGTTTAATTTGGCAAATTATCAGAAGAGGTTTGTTAAGTAAAATTGATATCAAATTACATCCTGAATTATATAGATTATTAGAAGATGATGAAACTTTAGAACAATTTTTAAGATTACCACCTGAACAAATTTTATTAAGATGGTTTAATTATCATTTAAAAGCTGCCAATTGGAATAGAACTGTTAAGAATTTTACTTCTGATGTCAGTGATGGTGAAAACTATACCATATTATTAAATCAATTACAACCAGAACATTGTTCAAGAGCTCCATTACAAACTCATGATTTATTAACAAGAGCTGAACAAGTTTTAACAAATGCTGATAAAATTGGTTGTAGAAAATATTTAACTCCAAAATCTTTAGTTGCTGGTAATCCTAAATTAAATTTAGCTTTTGTTGCTCATTTATTTAATACTTATCCAGGTTTAGATCCAATTGAAGAAGATGAAAGACCAGAAATTGAAGAATTTGATGCTGAAGGTGAAAGAGAAGCAAGAGTTTTCACATTATGGTTAAATTCTTTAGATGTTAATCCACCTGTTGTTTCCTTATTTGAAGATTTGAAAGATGGTACTATTTTATTAGAAGCTTATGATAAAGTTATGCCTGGTTCAGTTAATTTAAGACATGTTAATAAGAGACCAGCAAATGGTAATGAAATTTCTAGATTTAAGGCTTTGGAAAATACCAATTATGGTGTTGAAATTGGTAAAGCTAATAGATTTTCTTTAGTTGGTATTGAAGGTTCTGATATTGTCGATGGTAATAAAATGTTAACATTAGGTTTAGTTTGGCAATTAATGAGAAGAAATATTAATAATACTTTATCTAAATTATCAACAAATGGAAGAGAATTATCAGATGGTGATCTTTTGAAATGGGCAAATGCACAAGTTTTGAAAGGTGGTAAATCACATACTGTTAGATCATTTAAAGATCCTTCATTATCATCAGCAATCTTCTTCCTTGATGTTTTGAATGGACTGAAACCTGGTTATGTTGATTATAGTTTAGTTACAGCTGGTAATACTGAAGAAGATAGATATGCTAATGCCAGATTAGCTATTTCTATTGCAAGAAAATTGGGTGCTTTAATTTGGTTAGTTCCAGAAGATATTAATGAAGTTAGATCCAGATTGATTTTAACATTTGTTGGTTCTTTAATGTCTCTAGGAATAAATTAATTTATTTAATGATTAATATATGTTCATAACATGTGATGTGTGATACGGCTCTTTGTTTTTATATATATAAACTACTGTACGTTTTCTATTTCTTTTGTATTCTTTCTGTCGTTGTCTTTTATCATTATACTTCTTTATCGTTTTTTTTTATTTTATTTTATTTTACTTATGACTTTAGCTTTGGCTTTGATTATCTTATTTACTTATCACTTCTTTTTTAAACTACAATATATATGTACACCACGTAATGTAACCGAATAATATGAAATGGAATAATCTTTTACGATATGAAAAAAAATATGTATAAGTAGAAGTATATTAATTACATGTATTCATTAATTCAATATGCTCTTCTAGTATCAGTAATTTGATCTTTTAATTTTTCATCCCATTCAGATTTTAAATTTTCAAAATATTTTAAAACATCTTCTTTACCAGTACTATCAATCTCTGAATTTTTTAAATACTCTTTACCAGAGGCAGAACATGCACTACCATATTTGATTTCTTGTTTTTCTTGTTTAATATCAGCTTTTAAACAAGCAAATATAGGAGCATTAGCAGCTTTCCAACCAGAAATGTTATGCCATGGTGATCCTAAAAACCTAGCAACATAAAATAAAAACAACATACCATAAAATGTAAATGGATTCAAAAATTTAAAAAATGAAAATGATGTAAAAATACCAGGTTGTGTAACATATTGTTTGATTCCAAAATTATTATATAAATTTTGATATGTACTTAAATGCAATAAATCCACTAATCTTTTTGAACCTTCGTATGATATATCAGATTTTAATAATTGTAAATCATCAAATGAAAGAAAAGAAGGTTTTGACATAAGTGAACTAATCCAAATAACTCTAGGATCTTCTGATTTTGATAGAAGTGGTTCTTTTAATAATTCAATGAAATAAAATGGAGCAAATACATTGGCTTGGAAAACTAATCCTAAATCATCTCTTGATTTAACACCAACTCTTTGAATTTTATAGGTTGGAAAAGTTGAAGCTTGAATTGGATTAGAAAGACATTCTTTTGTTGCTTGAATCCAATCTATTCCATCATAAACACCTTGAGCAGCATTAATAAATAAATAATCAATTTTTGAATAATTTTTTTTCAATTCATAAGAAGCATTAAGAACTGAGACCATGTCTGTAAATTCAATTAAAAGATAATCAAAATCTAATATTCCTGTTCTTTTAGTATGTTCTTCATTATATTTTTTAATTTGTTGAATTGATTCATTGGCTCTTGCTAAAGTTCTTGAAGTAACAATTATTGTTAATCTTGAATCTGAAGGAACTTCAGATAGTAATCTATATGCTATATTTGTACCTAAATTACTAGTAGTTCCGGTAATTATCGCAATCTTATGTGACATAATAGTTGTGAGTTTTAAATTTAGTTATTTTAAAGGAAAAAAGAATAGGTGAAGTTTAGATAATCGTTTAGGGTAAACTCGTTTAAAGCTTTAATTCAAATTCCGAGATATCATACACCTCTGCACACATTAGTCTTTCGGAAACACAGTAACGCCCGTGCACCATCTAGACCTTGCTTCCTTTGCGGCTCACTAAAATTACGATCCTGCATGCACGATTGTTTCAGATTAACACTTCAGCTTTCATATCAGTTAATTTTATAAATTCTGCTCACGATCATGGTTTAACTATCATTACTTCAGCCAATACCAGTGTATACAT
This sequence comes from Ambrosiozyma neoplatypodis, assembly GCA_030567495.1. Taxonomy (NCBI): domain Eukaryota; kingdom Fungi; phylum Ascomycota; class Pichiomycetes; order Pichiales; family Pichiaceae; genus Ambrosiozyma; species Ambrosiozyma neoplatypodis. The sequence goes on along the minus strand of JAJLSG010000239.1, from coordinate 64,321 downwards.
AAGGTCAGTTAGAAGATGAAATTAATACAATTAAAGCTTTGCTGAACAATTGCACGTATACATCGAATGAAGCAATTAACTACTAAAACCATAAAAAGATCGAAATTTAAGAATATTTGTTCCCCTTGCGGCTATTTTACAGACATGTTTGAGATTTTGTTAATAATAACATCCAAGTGTTGCAGATTATGTTGGTGCTGTTTGATTTTAATTCTCTTTTAACACCAAACATATATAAATTAACGTTATAAATTAATTAACTTGCTTGATCTTCAATTAATTATAAAACATGCTCAATTTCCTGTTTTCTTTGATTAATTACAGATCATATTTTTTCTTCTCTTTCTGATTCTTTTTGAATTCTAACCATCTCTATTATCAGTCATTTATCGCTTTATTTCACCAGTTTGTGTGTTAATTTATTTTCTAATACCTATTAATTATACTAGCTTGCTTCATTTAATATAATCTTTTTTTTTTTCAAAAATGATGGTTTCAAAAGTTAGATCAAATCATACATTTGCTGTTCCTGGTTATCATGTTGAAGCTGTTTTAGGTGAAGGTGCTTATGGTATTGTTGCTTTAGGTTTTGATTTAAGAACAAATACAGCTGTTGCAATTAAAAAAATTGAACCATTTCAGAAAGAATTGTTTTGTCTTAGAACATTAAGAGAAATTATGCTTTTAAGATATTTTAACCATGAAAATGTTATTCGTATTTTAGATATCCCAAAACCTTTGAATTTTGATTGTTTTAAAGAAATTTATATTGTTCAAGAATTCATGGAAACTGATTTACATAGTATTATTCAAACTCAAGTTTTAAGTAATGAACATATCCAATATTTATTATATCAAATTTTAAAAGGTATCAAATATATTCATAGTTGTGGTGTTATTCATAGGGATTTAAAGCCAGCTAATTTGTTAGTTAATTCAAATTGTGATTTAAAAATATGTGATTTTGGTTTAGCCCGTTTAGATTCAGAACCAGGTGATAAGAGTTCAAATCAAGAATTAATGACTGAATATGTTGCAACCAGATGGTATAGAGCACCAGAAGTTATGCTTTCTATTTCACAATATACAAAATCTATTGATATGTGGTCAATTGGGTGTATTCTTGCTGAAATGATTTTAAGAAATCCTTTACTTCCAGGTAGAGATTATAGAAATCAAATTAGTTTGATTTTTGAACTTTTAGGTACCCCTCAAGGAGAAGAACTAGAATGTGTTAAATCTAAGAGAGCTAGAGAATATATTAAAACTTTACCTGTTAAGAGAAGAATTCCATTTAAAAAAATTTTTAAAGGTTGTGATTTAGATGCAATTAATATTATAGAAGCATTATTAGCATTCAATCCAGCTAAAAGATTAACAGCTGAACAAGGTCTAGCTCATGCATATGTTAATCCATATAGTGATCCATCAGAAGAAATTGTTTCTGAAAAAATACCAAAAGAAACATTTTTCTTTGATGCTTGTAAGTCACAAATGGCCATGGTTGATATGAAGAGATTGATGTATTCTCATATTGTTGAATCATCCTCTTCTTAGGTTGGAATTTTCTTACATTCATTCTATACTTTAAATTTAATTTTTCAATTTACTTAATTATTGCATTTCTATCTATCTCCTTTTTCTTTATTTTATTTTATTATTTTGGGTTTTTTTTCAAACCATTTCGATTATAGTTCTTGTTTTTTTTTTTTCATATTTTCTTACAGTCTTTGCGAGATCAACTCAAGTGTTCCTAGCTGAATTGATTCCATGGCTGCTTTTATATTTCCATATACTTTTTTACTTCTCTTTATATAATTATTCTTAATATAGGCTCCATATATCTTGAAAATTAAGTAAATTTAAATTTAGTTGAACAACAGACTGTACGTATATACGCACAGCATGTAGTACATAACGCGCATGAGAGGTGCGTTAGAGCTAGGCTCAATAAGTGACAGCTAAACAAAATATATCTTTTCTCCAGTTTTCCGTTTTTCACTTCATTTCCTCCAATTCTGTTCACATCGATCATCTCTATATATTCTCATTCAAGTATCCAATAACATGGCTAGGTTTGTTTCACTAAATGCAAAAAAACAAAAGGTGCTTGGTATCGCTGCCCTATTTCTCACACTTATATTTCTACTTTCAACATCTGGAAACGTTTCACAAGACTCTTCAATAGAAAATGAATCTATTTTATCATCTTCATCAGGAATTCCAACTTTCAAAGACTCAGCTCAACTGTCAAATGCTAATGATTTTGTTAAGGATAAATCTGGAAAGATTGATGAATCCAAAGTTAAACAAGCTGAAGAAATTGCACATATTAGAGCTCCAGCAAAACCATTGTTAGGTGAAGGTAAAGATTCAAAGAAAGCATCTGATTTAGAAGACATTAAAAAAGTTTTATCAACTGATGATTCTGTTAAAGAGGATATTACAACACCTAAAGTTGAAAAAGCTAATATAGAAAAAGATACTAAATCTAATCAACTTACATCACCTCCTAAAATTAAAGCAGATAAAGGTTTGATTAAAGAAGATGGTAACTCAGCTACTACAAATTCTAAAAAGTTAACTGATAAATCAAGTTCAGATGAAAATAAAAACATTAGTTCTGATAAAAAAGATACTACTACTACAACAACTGATTTTGATGCTGATAAAGAACTTCAACAAATATTAGCATTATCTCCAATCATTGTTTTTTCAAAATCATATTGTCCATATTCTAAAAAATTGAAAGATTTATTGAAAAATAGTTATGATATTACACCTGAACCAGTTATCGTTGAATTGGATTTACACGAGCATGGTGCCGATTTACAAGCAAAATTAGCTGAACTAACAGGTAGAAAGACTGTTCCTAATTTACTGATCAAAGGTAAAAGTAGGGGTGGTAGTGATGAAATGGCTGCTTTTCATAAAAACAATGAATTATTAGAAAATCTACAAACATGGGCTGGTTCTTCAGCTAAAATTGAAAAAGTTAATGTTCCTTCAAATTCATAAACAAGTTTTCTTTTCTTAAATTCTTTTAAAAAAAAAATAATCTTATTAATTTAAGTTTGTTAATATGTATACCTACTTTTGATTCACATATATTTTTTTTCATTTTGTTTTCATTCTTGTGATAGCTCACCGTTTAAAAACTTGCGATGACTTGTCTATTTATTTGTACTATTTAAGAAGCTGGCGGTATTTATCCAGAATAATATATATATCCGAATCAATAAGTAAACTTTTGAAACATTTATAAAAAGATCAATTAATTAATTAGTTGATTTTAATAAATTTAATTGGACTCAATCAATCGATATCGATATCCAATTTCTAAGCTCGCTTTTTCGTGGGGATTGAATCGATTCGATTGATTTAAGATTCTTAATTTCTTTCTTGATTGAACATATTTCCATATAATTAATTTAATCGAAAGACAAACTTGAATAAATATCAATTATGTTAGCTTCATCTACAATTGACAATATCTCTAAGATTAATTCACCACCTATAAAGAAACCTCAATATCAAATCAAAGGTATAACTGAACCATCTGATGAAATCAAAAAATTAGCTAAAGATCTTAATTTATTTAAACATCAAGAAGGTGGATATTTCAATGAAACTGATAGATCAGAATTCAAGATGGAAAACCCATACTATCCAGGTCATAATAAAGGTTTAAGTTCAGAAGAAATTGTTAAACCAGGAAATATTAAAGATGAACCAACACTACCTCATCCAACTGATTCAACAAAAAAGATAACTCCAACTAGATCATTTTCTACTTTAATTCATTATTTAATTACTTGTGAGTCGCCTCTTGGAAGATTCCATAATAATAATTCTAGAATTATTCATATATTGCAGAAAGGTAGAGGTCAATATGTTTTAATCTATCCAGATGGTACTATAAAGACATTTGTTGTTGGATTTAATACTGAAAAAGGTGAAGTTAATCAATGGGTTGTTCCAGGTGGTGTTTACAAAGCTTCTTTCTTATTACCTTTAACTGAAGGTAATGAAAGTTCAAAAGATGACCATCTTTTAATTAGTGAAGTTGTTGTTCCTGGTTTTGAATATGATGATCATACTTTTATGGAAAGTGAAGTATTAGATCAACTAATTGGTAAAGAAAAAGCCAGTGAATTAAAATGGCTTTTAGGAAATGAAAGTCTATAGATGATTATACTTAATTAAATATAATTTTAATATGTAGATTGATTATAGAATAGAATTTATGATAATTATAAGCATCAAGAACTGAGTTTTGATTTAAGAATAATTAATTTTGATTAAACAAATACTCGTCATATATAACATCTAAATCTAATATAACATGAATATCTTTATGAATTCTAGTATAGTATAGTACAATTATAATTAACGTTAATTAACTCTATAGTTATAGCATGAATCCATAATGGTATCAATTTATTTCCACACAACCGCACAACCGCACAACCTCAGAACCTCAACTAGCTCATGATCAGATTCATCACGTGATCTTGGAGAGGGTTATAACCCTGGGATTTTTGCGCTCAGCTTTCGCTCTCACTCTCAATTTTTCAAAAAAACTAAAGATACTTTAACACTAAAGTGTAGACATAGGAAGGGTTATATTAGATACAACAAGGTAATAAGATATAATCAACGATGGCTACCGAATTAACTGTCCAATCTGAAAAAGCTTTCCAAAAGGTATGCTGAAATTATTCAACTGAAAAATATAAAACAGACAGCATCAAATATGATTTAATGATTGAAATATATTAATTTGAACAAATTCAGAAAATTCAACAACAGAAACAACTCCACATAAAATAAACTACCATTATAATATGCTATTTAAATTAGACTGGATTAGTTTGAGAATTTCATACATTTTTAACATGAATTAATGATTTAATTAAGTAAGATTTGAAAAATGAAAATTCCTTTAAACACTGATTTAAAGTATTCAATTATGATTATTTAACGTATTCAAACCATTAACTTACAACTTGTTTGGTTATATTCTCTATTTTAATTTAAATTCAATTAAGATAGTGAAAATTCTGTCCTTTTTTAATACACGTTAAATTCTTCTGAAAAACATAGATTGTGTTTCTCTTTCAATATTCAATTATGAAAGCATGCATAATACTTTAATAAGACATTTTGAAACTAATTATTAATTATTTCTTTTTTTCTGAAATTATAAAACATTCAGAATTATTTATTTCGGTCATCAATCATTATCATTTGCTCTCTCTGTTTTTTACTTCTACAATCTACAAAAAAAGTATTGAACGTTTATACTAACAGTTTACTAATTAATTATTTTAGCAACCACATATCTTCACTAACCCAAAAGCTAAGGCTACCAGAAGAACCAAGAGATGGTATAAAGATGTTGGTTTAGGTTTCAAAACCCCAAAAGCTGCCATTGAAGGTACTTACATTGATAAAAAATGTCCATTTGTTGGTTCCGTTTCTATCAGAGGTAAGATTTTAACTGGTACTGTTGTCTCCACCAAGATGCACAGAACTATCATCATCAGAAGAGATTACTTACATTATATTCCAAAATATAACAGATATGAAAAGAGACACAAGAACTTAGCTGCTCACGTTTCTCCAGCTTTCAGAGTCCAAGAAGGTGATATTGTTACTGTTGGTCAATGTAGACCAATCTCTAAGACTGTTAGATTCAATGTCTTAAAGGTTGCTCCAGCTGCTGGTAAAGCTAAGGCTTTCACCAAATTTTAAGTTATTTATTAAATAAACATCTGTACTTTTTAAATAATTTATACAAATAATTGAAACAACTCCCCCTTAATTGGTTTTTACTATATTTCAGTTATAATTGATGTAAAAGTAGATATACGTTAATGTAGCGTCGATTGGGTCGATTCTGCCATGCGTCGCTCGTGCGCAGACTTCTCGAAAAACATGAAAAGTTGGAAAACATCAAGTCCAACTGAGTAAAAGAGTTACCCTGTTCATTAGGGTAACCCTTGTATGATAGCACCCAATGTCCGATCAAGATAACAGCCAACATCAACCCTTAAATCAACTAAATGATTCAGGCAAATCTAAACATATCGATTCAACTACTTCTTTATCTGATACACATATACTAGACCAACATGATCATGAGCATGAACAACAACAACAACAACATCACCATGATCATGATCCAAATGATCCAAATAATTCTTTAACTCATCATTCTGATAAGGTACATGTAGTTGATGAAGAAGATGTTATGAAACTTGTTTCTACTACTCCACCAGCTTCACCTAATGAAGGTAATAAACATCAGAAAAGACAATTCCCAGTTACAGCTGAAGAAGATATGATATCTAGACTGGAATTTCAGCAATGGACTACAGAACTTGAACTTCTTGCAAGTGCTGGTGATTTAGGTCAAGAAGAAGGTAGTTATAATTTCTCTTCACAACAATCATCTCATATTCATTCTCCTCCTTCAAAAAGGCAAAAGAAATCTTCTAAAAAAGATAGTAATAGCAATAATAATTCAAATGTTGATCCAGAATTAGCTAGTTTAGATATTGTTCATGATGCTATTATGGATGCTAGAACTTTAGAAAGTTTAGATTATCAAGAATATCTAAGACAAGCTGGTAATAGTGCTGTTGAAGATGAGGTTCAACATTTAGCTGTTCAAGCCGTGAATCAAGCTTTAAGTCAAGCTCGTGCTGCTAATCAATCAAGAGATGATGATGAATTAAATGTTTCTTCAATTGATCATGATCACACTCATAAATCTCAAACAAGAGTATATGATTACAGACAAGATGATGATAAATCAAAGGATTTAAATAAAAATGATAATCACAATAATAATAATAATAATGTTGTTGGTTTAGATTTAGAATATCAACAAAAGAAAAAACTCAATGATGAAAAAAATGAGAGACAAAGATATAAAACATTTCCTTCAATTGGTGAAAATGATGAAATAAATTCACTTGTTTCTGAAGCTGTTGAAAGAGCTCATTTGATGTCATTAGAATCACAATCTGGAAAATCATTCTCAATCCAAGAAATGACTGCTATAGATTCTTTTATTCAAGAATACTGTAAAATCATGAATATTACTAAAGAAGAAATGTGTAGAAGAATCTGGGCAAATGAAAGAAAGAAAGATAAATTTTGGGAATGTTTACAAAGAGTTTTACCTAATAGAACTAGAGCTTCATTATATAAACATGTTAGAAGAAGTTATCATATTTTTGAAGTTAGAGGTAAATGGACTGCTGAAGATGATAAAAAATTATCTGAATTAGCTTCTGAAAAAGAAGGTCAGTGGAAATCAATTGGTTTGGAAATGCATAGAATGCCTGAAGATTGTAGAGATCGTTGGAGAAATTATGTTAAATGTGGTAATGAAAGAAAAACTAATAAATGGGAACCTGAAGAAGAAGAAACTTTAAAAAGTGTAATCACTGAAGTTATTGCAGAACAAGAAGCAAGAGGTATTGAACCTATTATTAATTGGACTAGGGTTAGTGAAAAGATGGGTGGTTCAAGATCAAGAATTCAATGTCGTTATAAATGGAATAAACTTTTAAAAAGAGAATCAAATAATAATAAAATTGGTTTTCCTGATAATAAAGTTGTTAAAGAATTAGATTCAGAAAGTAAAGTTTGGTTATTAAATAAATTAAGAGAAACCTATAAATCAAATAATTCAGATAATATTAATTGGGATGGATTGGCTTCTTTGTATCCTGGAAACCATTGGAGTGGATCCGATCTTCAATCTGGGTTTTTAAAACTACAATCTAAAATTGATCATGGAAATTTATCACCATTGGAAGTAGTTGAATTATTATTAAGAATCAATTCATCTCAAAAAAATATTTCTGACTCTACTACATATCTAAATGAAAGGTCACTACTTGATTCAAATAGTCTTGCTTCTACCAATATTACAGATCATTCTAAAAGTAATGTTGAAAATATTGAAAGTTCTAATACTCAAAATCAGCAATTGAATGGTACTAATACTGAAAACCTTATTAAAAAGGAGATTGCCATCCAAAGAAATCTAATATAATATTAGAAATTAAGCTTTTTGTTGTTTATCAACTAACTTTAGTTGTAAATTTATTTTATTTATTTATTTTTGAAAATATTTGTAGGTTGAAAGAAAAGTTCTGATTTTGAATTTTCTTTTTACTATTTATCTATTTGTTTGTATATTTTATATTGTATTTTTAATTCTTAATTACGATACTTCGTAATTTTCACTGAACACTATTTAGGGTTTGCATGTATCAGAATTAGGGTAAACTTGAGTATATTTCCAAAGGCATCATGAAATTAAAGAAGAAACGAAACCCCAATGCCAGATCTGCATGTGTTTAATTTGATGATTTAAGATTGTACATATATATTTATTTCCACGGAAATGAAAGCTATATAGTACTGAATGTTCTAATTCAAAAATCAAGAATTAATAGTCCAACATGTACCCTTTTTAAAATTTGAATTTAATTTGATTCCTCGAAGTGGATCTATATGTAATTTTTTTTAATATCAAAATAGTAAACATATCCAAAACTTTTGAATGAAATTTGAAACTTTGAGTATATGCAATTAATTAAAGATCAAATTATAAATATTCACTTAAATTCTATATAGCTTATAATATTGAAATTTATTTTATTATATAGGATTGATCGAGTCATATATGTGAAAAATTGGTAATTTCATTTCCTTTATTGGCTCAATTTTGTTCTGGAATATCAAGAAAATTGTTGATTGAATTATTATAATGAAACATATAAGGGGTGTTTTTAACATCCCATTTAATTGGAAAAGTTGATTAAATTGATAAGTTCTTTCAATTGACTCTATCTAGCTGTACATGAGTACTACCAGATAATTGTGTTTATTATAACAGACATTAGTCAGTTCAAAAATTATGATAATTATAATATGTGAGTTATATATATGTTGTATGAGAACATGAGCAATTTATTGATATTGGTAGAACGTAATTTAAGAAGGAATTATAAAATGTTCGTTGATCAAACTTTGATCAGAATCTTTATCCCTTTTTCAAAGAAATTAAGTTTTTACGTATACTATGATTAACCTCTATTTTTTTTACTTACTCTAGCTAGTCAAAATAATTTTCATAGGTTTTGATAACTAGCCTGCATGTATTAAACAAGACTGAAAGTATAACAAATCAATTGATATTATTTTATTGTTTAACTCTAGTTGAAGGGATGAAGGGAGCAATTTGGAAGTTCTTTAGAAAAGACTGTGCATTAATTGTCTAGATTTGTTTTTCAATACAAATAATATTATCAACTCAGTTTGATTAATTAATGAAACCTTAATATATTTAATTTATTGATTAATTATATATAGGTTCTTCTTCTTCTCAAATGATATTGTAATTTGTAAATCAATTAAATTAAACGCTCGACCTCGAAATCATCGAAATCCTGATTTTTTAAAGCTCTCAACTTCGAACTTGAAAAATCTTTTTTCTTAGACGCGTGATTTATCGGCCAAGAAGATTTCACAGAAAAATTTTCAGTTTTACATAGTTAAGCAATTTTTAAGGGTCTCGATCATTACCTATTATGAATTATGATTTTGAGCTTGGATCGAATTTGAGGTCTGGGGATGTCTGATAACGGGCATCTATATCTAACGGTTACCTATCGATCCAGCTAATATTAATCAAAAATCGATCTATAGCTCTCTCTCAATTATAATTAATTAAGGATACAAAAGTTACAAAACTGTAGCTGGCTAACCAGTTCGCTATATAGATAGCTATAGCTAGTAATTTATGATTATTTATCAAATTAAAGACTGCGTGGAGGTACGTTTGAAATTTTTGTATGTGGTATTGTTTTCTAAACATCAATACAAAAGAGTCTAACAATATAATTAATAAGAATATCTTATGGCTAGAAATCACATAATTTAATACGATGGAAGCTATAGCTAGGATATGAATTTTAACAGAGAGAACGTAAATATACCAGTCATCACCTTGACCCGCCAACGCAACAACCAGTCCTTCTTAATACTGGAGATACATGTATGTGATGACTGATGATGAAATAGATAACTCAAATAAATACATAAAGAAAAAAATAAGTCCGCTCGCCGGCATGCAATTTGGGATTTGGGTGCCGCACAACCTGTGAACTAGTAGTCGTAGACCTTATTTGGCTTGATTTCAAAGGAAAAGATGAAATGGGTTTGCAATTACTGCTCTTTTTCTTCAAACTATATCCACAAACATCAACCATTATATCCTTCAAACTACTCTCCATATATTCGTTTCATACCGCTTCCATTTTTACTGCTTATTCCTACTCAAAATCTACTCTATAAAATTCATTAAACTGTCTTCAAAAATTACTAATTAACTTTATCCAATCATAATGGCTAAAGCTGATACAACTTCCCACAAGAAACAACGGAAGAGGAATAGAGTCCCCATTTCTTGTACCATTTGCAGAAGAAGAAAAGTGAAATGTGATAAGAAAAAACCTCAATGTACAAATTGTATTAAAAATGGTGTTCAACACCTTTGTCGTTATTTAGAACCAAGTTGGGCTAAACCTTTAGATGAAGAAGAATTGAAGTATCCTGGTACTACTGTTGTTCCTGTTTCTGGATCAAATGGTCAAATGAATGATTCCGGGTTATCTTCTCATGATATTAATAGATTAAAACAAAGAATTAGAGAATTAGAACATGAAAATTCAGATTTAAAGAAAGGTAGAGGTCATCAATCAAGAGCTTTCCTTCGGTCTGGTGATAATTCTGATTTAGTTGATTGTATTTGTAACTCAAATATTTTGTTTACTGCTAAGAAAGGTCCAACTTATAACTTCCCAATAATTTATCAAATTAGTATATTGTCTTGGATGTTTATTGTTAGAAATGATTCATATTTAAATGATCTTTGGCTTAAAATATTGAAATTAAGAAAACATTATGAATATTACTACAGTAGTAAAAATGCTATGCTTGTTGCTTCTAAATCACTTGAAAATGAATCTGCTAATTATGATTCAAAAATGAGTAAGATTAAAGAAAATGAACGACCAAGTCCTACTTCTCCTGATAAAATAAATGAACATACAAGTAAATTAAAGAAGTTTTTAGAAGGTACCATGTCTCTGGGTGATAAAAATAAACAACAACAGCAACAACAACAACAACAACAACAACAACAACAACAACAGTTTCAAGAAGACGTTTGTCCTGTTACTAATCAAAGAGGAAGATGTCCTGTTCAACATGCTGACCCAGAACCATTTACTACTTCCGGTAATAAACAACAAGTTAGAATGGCTAAATGCCCTATTTTACATCCCGGTGAGACTTATGTTGTTAATGATACTACTTCAAGAAAATCAGGTAATAGGGTTACTGAAGATGGAGAAATTTATTTAGAAGAAGAAGATGATGAAATTGAAGATCCAAAAGTTTGCCCTTTAATGATTGGTGATGCTAGAGCTTTATTCAAAGAGAAATTAGCTAGAATGACTGTTAGTGCTGTTAGAGATTCTCCAAAAGTTGAAACACCAAGAGTTACTTCTATTTCTGCTGATGTAATTGATAACAATAACAATCACAGTGGCCATAATACTCCAACTAGTACAATGATGTCTCCTCATAAAATCGAACCAATGCCTTCAAATTTAAATGCAAGTTCTTCTTATAGTCAGTTTCCAAAGATAGAGGCTAACCCTTTAACTCCTATTTCAAATATTGGTACAAATGATGATTTCTCTAGACCTTCAATGAAAAGAAGTTCTACTTGTCCAGTTGCAGGTTTTAATTCTTCGGATAGACCTACTCCTAAGAAACCAAGAAGAACCACTAAAAAATTAAAAACTATTTCACCTTCTGCGATTAAAAATTTAAATTATAACAATACAAAGCAAGTTATATCTGTTATTGAAAAACATTTACCTAATAGAAAAATAGTTTGGCTTTTAATTGATAGATTTTTTGAAAAAGTTTATATTCATCTGCCTTATATTGATGAAGAAAGTTTTAGAATTAAAATTGCTTCAATTATAGATTCTGCTGATTCAACTTCACAAAAAATTAAATTAGTTTCAATTGGTTCTCAATATTGTGAAGAATTTTTAAATATTTGTTTATTATTAATTATTATTAGATTAGCTTGGTTAACATTACCAAATAAAATTACAAGTGATTTAACAGAAAATGAATTATTATTAATGAAACCTGAAAATCTTGTTACTTTAGTTTTAGTTGATATGGTTAAAGAAATTTTTTCAAGTGGTAAAATTTTAAGTAAACCTTCATTAATTATTTTTCAAGTTGCATTATATTTAAAGCTGTATAATAATTTATCACCAGAAGATGGTTTTGATTTAGATGATTCATTTACTAATACAAATACTTCATTATTAAATTCAAATGATTTAAGTGGTGATTTAACAAATGAAAATCCAAATATGAATTCACCAAATTTCATGTCAATGTTAGTTGAATTAGCTAGAACAATTGGTTTAAATCGTGATCCATTAAATTTTAAGAATTTTTATAGTGCAACAGATGATCCAATTGCAAATGCTAGATTATTTAGAAAAAGACATTTATGGAGAAAATTATGGTTTGGATTATTATCATTAAGTGTTGAAAGTAATTTAAGTTTAGGTGATTATAAAAAAGGTTTACCAATTGAAATTGATTTAGATCCAACTTTAGGTTCAGTTAATAAAACATGGGATTGTAGATTACCAGGTGGTGTTGAACAAGGTGTTTTAGAAAAATCATTTCATGGTTCATTATTAGGTAAAGAACAACTTGTTGTTAATAATTTTAGAAATTCAATTGTTGTTCATCATTTATTATATAAAGCAATGAATGCATTATATTCAGTTGATGATCCTCCAACTTCAAAAGATATGGATTCAATTATGAATAAATTATTAGAATTGATTTCAGATAGATCAAGAATTGGATTAAATACAACATTCTTTTTAGATCCAAATAGTAATACAACAAGTAAGATTTATAAAGGTGATCCAAAATTTGAAAAATTATTAAAAATTTATAAATTTAGACTTTATCTGATTATTAAATCAATGCTATTTTCTTTAAATTATTTATTATTTTTAAATCATGAACAAAAATTTAATAGATTAATTGCTGAAAAAACAAGTACATTAGCAAAAATTGATAGACAAAAAGAATATATCAATACATATTTTGAAGGATCATTATTATTAGCAATTGATAATTATAATGTTTTTGTTCAAGTTTTTGGTAGTGCAGATAAATTATATCCAAATTGTGGAGCTGAATTAATATTATATCCATATTTAATGATTTTAAATCATAGATCACATGAATTTTTAATTTCATTAATTTTAAGATTACAACAAAATTCACCAATTGTTATGGAAATTTTAAATAAAAATAATATTGATAAAGATGAATTATTAAAAAGATTATTTCATTATTTAAATACATTTCAAGAAAAATTAGAAGATTTAACAAAACATTATTATTATGCTTGGAGATTAAAAAAACTGGTTAAATTTTTTTATAATATTTTAACAAATTCAAGTAAACTGTTTAGTTTCAATTTTAAAGCAATGAATATGGCAGTTAAAGAAAACAATCAAAATGAAGGTATTTTAAATACTCCAATTCAAGTTAGAGGTCAACAAGGAAATATGAATTCATTTAATAATAATCCTAATAATAACATTCCAAATAATATTCAATATCAACAACAACCACAACAACAACAACATATTCCAATTGCTTCTAATTCTATGTTACAACAACAACAAATGCAACAACAGCAACAAATGCAACAACAACAGCAACATATGCAACAACAAATGCAACAACAAGTTCACTTACAACAACAATCAATTCAAGTTAAAAAAGAACCAATTAATGCATTTGAAATTGCGTTTGGTACATCTAAATTACCACCTGTTACTGATTTTGCTAATTCAGATTTATTACATTCCCAATTACAACAAGAACAACATGTTGATATGAATTTATATAATGAATTAAGTAGACCTATAACCGCTAATAATTTAAATGATATATTTGATGAACATTTCTTTAATGATTTAACAGATTTGAATATGGCAGCACCAAATGATACATTACCAGGATTACCATATGGAGCTACACAACCAGCACCAAATAATAATGAACAAAATGGTGGATATGAAGTTCTTCAAGGTCAACCAAATCAAATGAATGGTGGTGGTATTGGAGCATTTGATAATAATAATAATAATAATAATGGTAATGGTAATGGTAATAATGTTATGAGTAATGAAAATAATGGATTTGCTGGATTTAATGGAGGTGTTTTTAATTCCTTAAACGAGATTGATTTTACTAATGTTGATTTAGGAACACATTTAGGTAATACACCAGATAATGAGAATCAAAATCAACAACATGGATTAGGTGGATTAAATTTTCAATTTTTAAATTAATTTAGTTTACAGTATATAAATATGTATAGTTTTGTTTTGTTTCTTTGATTGTTTTAATGATTTATTGTATATAATTAGTTATGTTTTTATTTTTATTTAACTATAATCAATCAAGTTGAATTAACTGAAACTGTCTGGAGTTTGGAGTCTGGCCGGACTCTCTGATTCTCTGAAAGACTGAAATGAATTAATTCCGCAAATCCCGTCGAACCTTGGCTGTGCTTCGCTCTCGTGGCGCCATTGGCTAAAGTCCGAGCAGACCCTTTAATCTCTTTCTCCTTGAATCTCCTATTGCTGGTTCCAACTTTCCGTTCTGCTCACTCTCTCTTACAAGTTACAGGTTACAGCTCAACTCAGTTGAACCAGCTAACCAAGCTACCACCCACTCTACTCTTCACAAGCTCTCCCTGTCACATCTCTCCCTCTGCAGTAGCTCCCTCTCCCTCTCCCTCTCCCTCTCCCTCTCCCTCTCAAGCAATCCGAATCCGACACCGCGCAACAGGCCGAGCATTGGAAGAAACTGTTGATTTGTTTGATTAATCCTTTATTAACTGTCCATTTATTCCCGTTTCACAACTGTTTGCTTCTTTTCTAGCTTTTTTCTTCCTGTTTCTAGCTATTGCTTCATCTCCAACTCTTGCTCAGTTATATCCACTTTTTCATCTATTGGATTGTCGGAATCAACACCATTCACTCTGTTTCAAAATGGCTGAACCACACCAAGAACCACAACAACAACAACAAAATTCAAACTCCAATCATGAACCTATTAAAGATAAATCAAAATCAAAAAATTTAAAGGACTCAAAGGATCCAAAAGATCCTAAAGCACCAAAACCGAGATCAAAAAGAAATCGTATGCCTCTTTCTTGTACTGTTTGTAGAAAGAGAAAAGTTAAGGTAAGTTTTTTTGTTTGTTTACTTTACTCAGTTTACTGTTCATTTTTGAAACGCCGATTATACATTATACCACAATATACTAACTAACTATAACCTCATTTCCTTTTCTAATTTAGTGTGATCGTGGTAGACCACATTGTCAAGTTTGTGAAAAATATAAAGTTACTCATCTTTGTGCTTATCAAGAACCAAGTTGGGCTAATTCTGATATTGAATCTGTTAAAAATAAAGACACTTTTGCTCCTCCAAATAGTATTACAAAAGCTAATAGTTCAGATTCTTCTCATTCTACTTCCCAGGTTGGTTCAAAAAGAGCATCACCACCTTCTGATTCAAATCCAAATAAGAAACAAAAAATTGATAATCAATTGCTATCTAAACCTTATCAAAAATATAATGCTTTTACAACTCCATTGAATTATATGGGAAATCTTTCTGCTGTAAATAGTATTGGTTCCAGTGAAAGAACAAGTGTTACTCCTTGTAAACCTCTGGAAAGTAATACTAGAACTCAAAAATCAAAAGCTTCATTTCCTGGTAGTGGCTCTTTTAATGTTCAAGATTGGTCATCTCAATCTAGTATTTCTTCACCTTCGTCAACTACAGGAGGAACAACATATCATGCTATAAGAAAGAAACCTTCAATTGATATCCCAGAAGCTAATGAACCTGTTATTTCAGAACTTCAATTATTGAAAGAAAAGATTAAACAAATTGAAGCACAAGTTGGTAATAATAAGTCTAATTTAGTTATTTCTTCTTCTCCTGGTACTCATCAAATGTTACCACGTACTACTTCTGATGTTACACCTATTCAAACACCACTTCAATATGGCACTCCTTTACCTCCAATTCAATCATGGAATACTCCTAGTAATAATGGTTCAAATGGTTACAATTTACCTCCACTAAATGCTCAAACTAATACTCCATTTGGTTCTTCTTCTAATTATGGTAACAATACAAGATTACCTTTAAATCAATCAAATCAAAATTTTTCAGTTCCTGGAAGAAATAGTTTTTCACTAGCGGATGAGTCGGCTTTAAGATTGGGAGCCATTCAACAACAAAATCAACAAAATCAACAACAACAACAAATCCCATCTTCTAATCATACAATCATTCCTTCAGGTTTAGGTATTAATCCAAATGAAATTATTAACTTTTATCAAGGTTATACTCCAATGAGAACTAGTTTTTGGAAAGTTCATAATTTTGGTCCTTTATCATGGGTTTCAATTATTTTGAAAGATCCCTTTTTATTTACCATTTGGAAAATGTTTGCTGAAGCTAAAAAGAAATCTTTTAAACAATTTGCTCAATGGAATAATAAACCAGTTAGTAAAACTGATAAAGAATTTGGCGATAGAATGCGTGAAAATGAAGGTGTTTCTGATATGCAACCATATAAAGAAGTTAAAGAAAATCAATTATCAATTTCAAAAGAAATTGCGAATGAAATTTCTTTAAATAAAAAAGATGCTGAAGCAAAAACAATTACTCAAATTATAAAAGTTTTACCAAATAAAAAAGTTTTATGGTTGTTAGTTGATAGATTTTTTAAATATGTTTATCCATTTTTACCATTTTTAGATCAAGAAAGTTTTATTTTTGATGTTGAAAGAATTTTTGGTAAGAGAAGTAATGAAGAACAAAAAATTAAATCAATTCAAATGGAAAAAAGATTAGATTTTGCTTTCATTGGTACTTTCTTAATTGTTTTAAGATTATCTCATCTTTCATTAAATATGAATTATGAAAAAGAAGGTTATACTCCACAAAGAACTAATGAAGAAATTTATTTATTGAAAAATCCAATTGAAATGGAAATCATTAGTGTTGCACAACTTTGTTTAAATCAATTCAAACTATTAAGAAGATCAGCATTAAGCATTTTTCAATGTGCTTTAATGATGAAAGAATATCATAAATTAGCTCCTGAAGATGGTTGCGATGGTTTTGGTGATGGTGATTCACAAATTTTTACAGGTATGTTAGTT
This sequence comes from Ambrosiozyma neoplatypodis, assembly GCA_030567495.1. NCBI lineage: Eukaryota > Fungi > Ascomycota > Pichiomycetes > Pichiales > Pichiaceae > Ambrosiozyma > Ambrosiozyma neoplatypodis. The sequence goes on along the minus strand of JAJLSG010000239.1, from coordinate 46,911 downwards.
CAAATGGCCATGTCCATTGGTATTAATAGAGAACCAAATAAATTTGATCAATCAATGATTAAACAAGCTAATTTATGGAGAAAGATTTGGTATAGATTAGTTTCAGCTGATAATTTTCAAGCTTTTATATTAGGTAATCCACCATTAATTGTTGATAAATATTATGATACTGAATTACCAACTTTTACTTATGAAAGTTCAAATAATAATGATATGGAATTAGAAAAAGAAGTTATTCAATTTATCAGATATAGATTTGAACTTGAAACTTTATTAAGAGAAGTTACATCATTAGTTTTAGATATGAAGAAACCTCCATTTTTATCTGAAGTTATTAGTAAATTAGTTCCATTGCATGAACATATTAAGAATGAATATAAATCATTAAGACACATAATGACTCCAACTAACGGTGATCATTTAGATAATGTTAGAAAAGTTAAAAGAATTATTGCATTTTCTGAAACTATTTCATTAATGCACCCAGTTTATTATCATTTAATGCTTCATTATGATTATGTTGAAAATCCAGGTGCTTGTAAATATTTATTAGAACAATCAATTACTTTATTAATGGAAATTGTTGCAAATTTTACTGATTTATTAAAACATAGTTATAAATTTGTTGGTAGTGGATTTGATTTACAATTAACTCCAATATTAGAAACAAGTATGCATAAAACTTTCCAATTACAATATGCAATCTGTGGTAGATTAGTTTGTTTAAGAAAAAAATTAACTGATGAAGGTTCTACTAATAAAGAAATGATTGATGCAATTAATAAATTTATGGATAAAACAATAATCCCAAATATTGAAAATTATTTAGAAGGTTTAACATCAATCTCAGGCCGTTATTTCTATGCTTGGAGAATGTCAAAAGCTCAAAGTTTATTATTAAAGTTATTCAAAGAACCAAGTGAAATGTTAGAAGCTTATTTTAAAAATACAAAATATAATTTTTTCACACATTTAAGTAAATCAGATCTTGAATATTTAGAAGATTTAATGAATACTAAAACATTTACATCTAATGATTGTGATGGTGTTTGGATGTCACCATCTTCATCAACTGTTTCAACTCGTTATCAACCAAGTAAAGAAATTGATAACTTTTGGACTGAAATCTTCCATAAATTGGCAGTTGATTTACCAAGAGGTGTTAATAGTCCAATGGGAAGTGATATTGAAGGTATTCAACATAACAATCCAAAATCTGGTGAAAAGAATAATGGTATTTTATCAGGTGGAGAGATTCATTTACTTGATGAAGAAAGTATGACTACTGATTCATTACGTGATTTTGGATTTGATCAATTTGGACAATTTTTATCTTCCAATTATAATGGTGAACAAGTTGATTTTCAAGATTATCTTGGATATTCTAGTTTTGGTTAATTTTTGGAGTTTTCTCTTTATAAGTTAATTGTATTATTTTGTTTTTGTTTTTGTTTTTGTTTGATTTTTCTTTCTCTTTACTCTTTATTCTTTTCTCTTTTCTCTTTTCTCTTTATGCTTTTCTGTGCTTTATTTTTTTTCTTTTAGTCTTAATAGACGATACTATTGTATACTAGTTACAGTTTTTCTTTGATAAAAAAAAAAGGTTATAATTTAACTCGTACAGTATCTAGTGTAACTCGGAACCGCCAACTAACCCGGTTAACGCCGCTTCTTTAAAACTCCCCATCAAAATCAAAATCAAAATCAACTCTCAAATTAAGCTCATACGAGATCTCCAGATTCTCCACTTTTTTTCTTGTTTTCCTGTAATTTTATTCAACAAACATTTCCATATCATTCTTAATCTTTACAAGTTCAAGCCATGAAGTTGTTAGTATCAACACAGCTGAAAAGAGCTGTTCAATATAGAAATTTGAATAGATATTATCGGTCTTTACCTTTGAGTTACTCTTATCCAATCATATGCCCAAGACAATTTTCCACATCCAATTCATACTTCCAACAAAAACAACAACAACAGAATCAACAAAATAATGAAAAGCCTAAAGATAAACCAATGTATGGCCACTTCATAGTAGGCGGTTTGTTTGCTGCAGTTGTTACAGGATGTGTTGTAAGTGATAAATTTAGAAGAAATACTATTGATTTTTTCTTAATAGCTGAAAGAGTTGGAGTTGTTACTGTTGCTACAACTAGATGTTTTGGACTATATTTGAAAACATTAAATACAAATTATGATTCTGATGACGAATACGCAAAAGCAATATCTAAAACTCATAAAAGAGCATCTGAAATTACATTGAAAGCTCTTGAAAAAAATGGGGGTATTTATATCAAACTTGGTCAACATGTTTCTGCAATGACTTATTTATTACCTTTTGAATGGACTGAAACCATGATTACTTTACAAGATAAATGCCCGGAATCAACTGTCGAAGAGATAAAAGAAATGTTTGAACTTGATACTGGTTATGATTTTGATACTTATTTCTCTGAATTTGATCCAAAACCAATTGGTGTTGCTTCATTAGCTCAAGTTCATACTGCGACTATTAGATCAACTGGTCAGAAAACTGCTGTTAAATTTCAACATCCATCATTAGCTAAATTCGTTCCTTTAGATGTATTACTTACTAAAACTGTGTTTGAGTTGATGTATAAAGTTTTCCCACAATATTCTTTAACTTGGCTTGGAGATGAACTTCGAGAATCCATTTATGTTGAATTGGATTTTGTTAATGAAGCTAAAAATGCAAAGAAAACTGATGAATATTTTAAGCAATATCATAAATTAACTGCTTTAAAGATTCCTGAAGTTTACATAGCTTTACCTAGATTATTAATTATGGAATTTGCCGGTGGTGCTAGATTAGATAACCTTGAGTATTTAGATAAACATAATATCTCAAGAGCTGAAGTTTCGAGTTGCTTATCCCACATTTTCAATAACATGATTTTCCAAAGTGGATTTGTCCATTGTGATGCTCATCATGGTAATTTAGCTATAAGAGCTTTAGATAAGAAAGTTAATGGTAAGAATTTTGAAATTATTTTATATGACCATGGTTTATATAGAACTATTCCAAATCAAATGAGAATTGATTATTCTAAATTTTGGATGGCATTGCTTGAAAAAGATCAAGATACTATGAAAAAATATGGTACTAGATTTGCAAGTATTACTGAAGAACAATTTCCTGTGTTAGCAGCAGCTCTTACTGGTAGAGATTTTGATCATGCATTAACTGGTGATGTTACAACAACAAGAGATCAGAATGAAATAGATAACATGAGATCATCATTGATAAATGATTCTTTGATTCTTGATTTAATGAAATTACTATCCACAGTTCCAAGAATTGTTTTATTAATTTTAAAAACTAATGATTTAACAAGACATCTAGATGAATCTTTAAAGAATCCATTAGGACAAGAAAGAACATTTTTAATATTAGCTACATATTGTGCTAAAACAGTTTATCAAGATGATAAGAAATCTATTTCTAAACAATTTTCAAAATGGTCTATTAAATGGTGTGTTGGTGAATTTGAAGCATGGATGAGATACATTAGAAGATCATGTAAACTTTATGTTTATGATTTTGCATTTTACGTTCATAATCTTGGAAGAGTTTCTCTCTAAGATCATAACCATTTAAATTTCTTGTATAGTATTAGTATTAACCCCCATTTATAGCATTATCGAATAACTCATCGGAAATTCGGAATATCATCCTCGCAACAACCGTGCACAGACGATGTTTTTGAGCGATTGATATTTTTTGATTTTGTGAGCTTGTAAGGTTCAAACTTCAAAACAACTTTCTTAATTCTTTACTTCAATTCCACATACCTTCAATATTAGGTAATTGGTTTTTAGTAGCAATGAACTTGTCTCTGAATCCATCTGGTGGTAACTTCACAAACAAAAACACTTTCCAAGGTGATAGGCAAAATAAACCTACAAGACCAAGCTCAAGTGGTAATAATAACTCCAAGTATAATAGAAATCAAAAGAACAACAATTCAAATAAGAATTTTTCAAATGACAACAATAGAAATAATAATGATAATTCAAATAGAAACTTTTCTAATCAAAGAGGTAGTTCAAATAGAGGAGGTAGAGCTGGTAGATTTTCAACTCAGAGAGGAAGAGGCAATTATCAACAAAATAATAATACAAATAGACCTAATAGTAAAAGAGATAATAAACAACAAACACCACCCAATATATATAACAACAACAACAGTGATATAGAACCACCACAATCTCAGTCATCGAGTCGTTTAGCCGGTTTTGAATCTCAATATGTTGGATCATTTCTACCTAATCCTGAAAATTTAGGATTTCAAAAACTCAATTATAAAAATCGTGGTATACCAAAATATATGCTGAAAGAAAATGTTTTATTTGATTGTTCAACTTTTCAACAAAATGAATGGGATAGAAAAAATCAAGAAGTACTGAGTGCTAGAGAAACTGATTTTACTGGAGATGCACAAACTTTATTTGAAGAATTTCAAGAGTACCGTACTGAAGAAAGAAAACAAATGGAAAAATTAAATCTAGTTGATGCTGAAAATGCTAAGAAATCATTAAATGATGCTATTATATTTAGAGGTTCTTGTTATGAAATGTGCCCAATTTATGAAAGAGTTGAAAGATCATTTAAAAATCAAGTTTCTAAATGGGAAAAAGAGCCAATAACTGGTAAAATATCTAAACACTTTGCTTTAAAATCATTTATGAGACCATCTGGTCAAGCTCCATCTTTACCTTCTGATGTTAGACCTCCTTTTATATTAACAAGAACTTTAAATTATATTATTGATAATTTACTTACAAAACTACCTGATGCACAACCTTTCATTTGGGATAGAACAAGATCAATCAGACAAGATTTTACTTTTCAAAATAATTATTCTGGTATTGAATCTATAGAATGTCATGAGAAAATTTGTAGAATTCATATATTATCTTTACATGTTATGGCAGGAGCAAATGATCCAGATTATCAACAACAACAAGAAATTGAACAATTTAACAACTCATTACAGACGTTGACCCATATGTATGATGATGTTAGATCTAGGGGTGGTAGTTGTCCAAATGAAGCTGAATTTAGAGCTTATGAGCTGATTTCTAAGATTCGTGATACTGAATTAGATAGAACTTTACAAAGATTACCAAAAGATATCCTTGATACTAGCATTTTACAAAGAGCATTGATGCTCCGTGGACTTATAATACGTGGTTTTAGTTCATTAGATTTATATTCTGAATTTTTTCAATCTGTTGTTTCTGAAGATACTCATTTTCTTTTATCTTGTCTAACTGAAATCCATTTTAATGAAGTTAGATATAATTTTTTAAAAGCAATTACAAGATCATATCATTCAAAAGCTAAGAAACTTAGCGTCAATACAATTGCCAGTTGGATGTGTTTTGATACTCCTGATGAATTTCTTGAAACATGTAAGTTATATGGCGTTCCTACATTCTCTGAAGAAGGTGAAATTAAAATTGAATTTGTTCCTATAAAATCAGGCTTTAAGTCATCCCAAAAGCAACCTTATACAAGATCATTAGATAGAAAAGTTTTTAGTATGTCATATAAAGATATTATTAATTGTGGTTTAGAAAATATTGGATTAGGTATTCAAAATAATAAAGATTTAGAAAAAATTGCTAAAGAAAGCTTTTTAGAACACAGAAATAGTTCTCAATATATTAAAGATGTTTTAGAACAATCATCCAAAGTCTCACCTTTTCCTAATTCAACTTTTACTAATTCCAATAGCAATTTTCCATCACAACAAACACCATTTAATAATACATTTCAACAACAGCCAACATCATTTAATAAAACACTTCCTCAACAACCATCTGTATTTAATAATAATATCAATACTACAAATTTACAGCCAATTAATGCATTCAATTCAACTGGACCTATCCAACCTCTATCCAAGCCAGTATTCTCTGGATTTGGGAATACAGCATTTCCTTCTGCCCCTTCCACAACATCCCCATTTCAACCACCTGTTCCTCAAGCTACTCAAACTACGGAATCTGGAAATAACTTAAACGTTGGTTTGAAAGCTCCTGTTGCAGCACCTATTCAAAGTAATCCTATATTTAGCCGACCACCATCATCATCATTTACTACAATATCTGATAGTAAGGTAGAAGAAGTTGTCCCTCCTCCTCCTCCAGAACCTCCAAAAAAGATGAAACTCAAAGAATATGATAATTATAATTCAGCTTTACAATCTATTGCTAAAGATATGATAATTAATGTTGTTAAAGATTCTGCTTCTGGAATGATTCAAGAAACTGCTGATCGTATAGAGAAATTAGAAAAAGAAGCTAAAAATGAAAGAAGACATCAATTAATTGATTCATTAGCAGAGGAGTTATTCGGTGCTTTTATGAAGGAACAAATTTATTTAAACCTTTTGAAAGGTAGAGCTGATGCATTTAGACAAAATAAATTGAAGAAACTTTTAGTTTATAATACAAAATGTGTTGCTACTAAAACACTTGAAAAACAAAGAATTTTGAAATCTAGAAGAGAAGAAGTTGATCAATTTTCAAATAAGATTATTCCAATGTTTGGTACACCCAACAGAGATAGAAGAAATGGTTTTAATCAACAGCAACAACAACAACAACAATATATTTCAAAAGAGAAACTAAGATCAATAAACAAACCAAAAGAAGTTTTACCTCAATTTGATTTTTCCAAATTAGTATCTAAGGATCTTCCAAATGATGTTTCTGTTTCAATAATATTAGATAAACCCGAATCAATATATTCTGAATGGCTGATCAACGAGTTTGGTTTAGAATTTAATGATAATAATTATATGAGAGATTTGAAAGTTGATAATCATTCATTTCATATTGTTGCTTCATCAAATATATCTAATTTTAATTATACATCTGATGTTATTGTTTTCGCTTCTGGTTTATTAGGCTCATATGAAAATGATGCAAATTCTTTATTTAATATTTTAAACTTTATTAGTGATAAGAAATCAATATTTACTTCAATTCTAATTATATTTTTTGAACCACTAGATACTTCAATTCCAGATAATGAGGTTGCAAATATTCTTGGTTTACATAAATTTGAAACTAATGAAAATATCTCAATTTCCTTAAATATTCTACCTTCTCTTCAAACTATTACATCTGAATCACATTGGAAAATTATCAATCAATCATTTTATAATTGTTTGAAGATTGAATTAAATAAATTAGCAGAGTATAATAAAAAGAAATTGAAAGTTCAAAGAGATAAAGAGGAAACATATAAGTTACAACAATCAATTCTTGAAAAATCTTTCATTACACCTTCAATTACCTGTGAATCAAAACAAAGTAATAATAACTCAGATAATTCAATATCATCAACATCTACAACTTCATTTCGTAATGCTAAGAAATCTCAATTGGATTATATTAGATCTACATTAACAACAGATACTTCATCTTCTTTGCATGGTAGAGGCCATAAACGTTCATTATCAAATTTATTATATAAAAATGCTTCATTCACTTCGAACAATGTTAATAATATTTCACTTATGTCTACAAACGGTGTTTATAATTTTCACTTTGCTAAAAATATCAATGATACAGATTATTCAATGACTAGAAACTCATCATCGTTTGCTACATCTCCTTCTGAACAAGAGAATTTGTCTAAGAGGAAGAAGAAGGCAAGTTCTTTATTAAGATTAACAGAAGATATTCTTTTGTGATAGCCTTCTATGGCCTCTTTTAAAATTTTTGTGTATATTATTTTTGTGATTTTTACTATTTCATTTTTTTAACTTGTATATTCATTTCCTTTGATAAGATTTTCTTTTTTAATAATTATTAATGCATATAAATTATATTAAACAAAAAACCAAAAAAAGATCGAGATAAAAGTACACAGAAAAAGTAAAAGTTTATAAAAAATTAGAAATAAAGTAAATGTAACAAGAAGAAAAAACGTTAATTATTGATTCAGTATGGAGTTAATTTGAGATTTATTAATTTCTAAATTATGTTGAACAACAGCTTCAATTTTTTGACCATCAGTTGTATTCTTTTTGATAAATTTATTAGTAACATTATTCAAAATATCAAATTGAGTTGATTTTCTATGTGAATAAGTTTCTAAAACTCTAACTAAAAATCTTAAATCAATAGTAATCATTAATAAACCAGTTGAACTAAATTGTTGAATTTCTTTTAAGAAATCAATTAATTTATCAATTATATAATTAATTAAAGTGATTTCAATTTTTAATATATATGTTTTATTACATTTTAAATTTAATAATTTTGCTTTTAATAAATTAATTAAATTCAAAGCTTTTAGAATAAAATTTGAAATTTGAATTTCATTTGGATTATCAACCAGTTTCATATGAAACCAATCAGTTTCTCTAATACCATTACCTAACATATCATTAATTGATGTTTTGTAATCTTTTAAGTATTCATCGTAAATTTTTAATTCGGTTGATTCCAATTTTGGAAATAATGGTAATCTTGAAGTTGATAATTTTGTATTAAAATGAGTATCAAAAGCTGTTAGAATTCTTGGTATAACTTTTAATTTTAAATTTGATAAATTCGATAAAGTTGCCATTAGATAAAAATCATTTGATTCAGGATCATTTTGTGAATTCATAATAACTGTTTTCAATTGACTTTCAATAACTAAATCAAATGATTTTAAAAATTGATTATAAATATCTTCTAAAAAAACTTTTGAATTTTTGTTATGTTTATCTAAAATTAATAATTGATTTATTTTTAAAATAAATGTTTTATAAAAATTTAATAAAAATTGTGGCATTTTTGTTGAACCTTCAAATTGATCAGATAATGACCAATTTTCTAATGAACTTAATTTTTTAACATCTGAAATAAAATAACATAGATAACCATTAACAATATTAACATTAATTATAGTTAAAGTTGAATCAATTATTCTATTAACTGATGAAGAATTCAGTCTTTTTGATTTTTCTTGTAAATTTTTTAAAACACCAAATAATTTAGTTTGAATTTTAATTAAGTTAGTTAAAACAGAAACTGTATTTGAATGTGGAGGTATAAATGCAAATGAATCTAATGTATTAATATTTTTTTTATTATTTAATGAATTTGATGATAAAGTTGGTTCAACATTATCATTCAATAATTGAATTGCTTTTTTAACTTCATCATTAGTTGAAGCAAATAAAAATTGTAACCTTGAACAAACTTTAATAATTAAATTTTCAAAAGGTTTAATTAAAGATTGTCTTTCAGATTGACTTAATTCAGTATCAATATTAAAATCTTCTGTAAAAAATTTCAAAATTGCAAAAAATTTCATAATTTTATCATTAATAATTAAATCAGTTGTATCATTAATATAAGATATGAATAAATTCCACAATTCATCAACTAAAGGTAAATCATAAGTTGGAATTGAATCAATATTAGTTAAATCATCGATTGAAATAACTGTTAAAGAAGAATAAACTTTTTTCAAAGACATTGAAGAATCATAATCAGAAGAATTATAAGAATCTAAAACATTTTCTCTTGCTTTCATTAGTCTTAAATATTGAATTTTAGCTAAACCAGTATCCCAATCAGTTAATAAATAATCATATTGAGCATTAATAAATGAAACAATTGGATTATCAACTGTACCAAGTTTCATAATTTTTGTAATTAAACCAAATACATTATCTTCATTTTCAATATTTTTAGTTGATAATGAAGAATTTAAATCCAAATCAATATTTTCAACTCTAGTTGTACCTAATTTAGTCCATAAAGATTTTTTATAATCATTCATTGTTTGTTCAACACATGACCAAATTTTATAAATTAAAGGGTTATTATCATCTTTATGTTCATTATAAAATATTTTACCTTTTTTATAATTTTCATAAATTGATTGAAAGTCATTATTTTCAATTGATTTTTTTAATAAAGGATTTAAATTAAATAAAAATTTATTTTCTTTAATATTTTTTAAAGCATTTTTTAATTCAGTTTCTTTTGACATATGTGATAAAACAGGATTTAATAATTTATTTGAATTATTTGTTGATTCAGTTAAATGATTTTTTAAATCATCAACATTATCCATTAAATTTGAATCATTATAAGATTTAAATACTTTATCTAATGAATCTTTTGTATTTAAAGTTTTTGTAAAATTATTTGAAATTAATTGTTGTAATTTTGGTTTTTTTAATTCTAAATCTTTATCTAAATAATTAATTGCTTTACTTAATTGATCTGAAGATTTATCATTATGAATTGTTGTTAAGAATAATTTAACATTAAATTTTTTTGAATCAATTGTAAATTTATCTTTTTTATTATCATTTAAATTATTAATTATATTTTTTTGCATTAATTCTTTTAAAATTGAATTATGATATCCTAATGGATCTTTATAATTATTATTTGATTTTAATGAATTTTCATTATCTAAATTTAAAGAATCCTTATCATCAGATAATAATTTGAATAATAAATCCTTTGGTAATGAATCAGGAGTAATTGTTGAAAAATCAATATTATCAATACCTGGATCAATTCTTGAATAATTTTGATAATCTAAAGGTTGTAAAGATTTTAAATTATAAAAATCAGTCAAAGTTTTAGAAGAAGGTACATTTGACATAACTAAATGAAAATGAAATGAATTGAAGATAAATCTAGGAACAGAATAAACCCATAAACCTATAAATCCCATTATCATTATCAAAATACGTGTGATTCCAGGTCTGCGTCGATCCGCAGGGCTGACTAACCGGAAAGGTCGACCGACCGCGACAGAGAATTTGTTGTGGTGCTCTTTGCGCACGTGTTTTCGTATTTTCTTTTAATTATATATTTCACTTTTTAAATGATTTATTGGATTTATAATCATTTATTGGAAAAAAATGGGTTTATTTCTTCTTTTAAATATATTATATCAATTATACTTAATCAAATAATGTCAGGTGAATCTACAATTAAATCTGGTGATTTGACTCAACCATTACCATTAGAAACTCCATCAGTTATTAAAAGTGAACATATTAATTCAAAAAATGTTGAAACAATAATTAATTTACAAATGGATTATTTATTAGTTAAAAAATCAGAATTAATGAAATTTATATTAAAATCTAAATTTAATTTAACTTTAATTTTTACAATTATTTCAATTTTGATTAAATATAGATTAAATGATTATTTTACAATTTATAATTTTCCAAAAAATGAAACTTTTTTTAATAATTCATTAAATTTAATTAAATCAAATAATTTATTTAGAGAAGATTTATTTAATTTATTATTTCAAATTATTATGATACTTTCAAGTTTAATTATTTTAATATTTTTTAAAACAACTTTTTTAAAAATTCAAAGTGATAATGTACCATTAAATTTAAATGAATATTTTAATTATGATTTAAATATCTTTAAAAATAATAACAATTCAAAAGAAGTTAAGAAATTAAATAAATTATTAAATGATAATTCATATGTTATTAATTATAGAAATGCTCCAATTGCTTTTATTTCAGGTAAATTTGTTAATCCAAATGAATCAAAATCAAAAACAGACAAAAAGGCTGAAAAAGAATCTTCTTCTTTGTTATCAACAACCCCAACTCATGCAACCGATACCGGTAAAGAGGCATCAACAAGAAGTACTTATGGCGATGATAAGTTTATTGTTACTGGATTAGGTATAAGACGAGTTTACATTAAATCAGGAATTTTAAATGAATTAATTTTATTTTTACAAAATAATTCAAAAATTAATGAAATTGAAATTGAATTATATTCATTTGAAAATCAATCAAAAGATATTTTAATTAAGAATGGTTTTAAAATTTCAAATGAATCAAAATCTAATGATTTCGTGTTAGGTTCAGTCTTTGGTTTAAAAGTTGTTAAATATACTTGGAAACGTAAGGTTGTTGAAATGTTGTTTTAAATTAATACCCATGATTTCAAAACCAAGAATAAAAAAATTTAGTTCAATCCTATTAATTGGCATTTCCTTCGAAATGCATTTTTTATCTTTATCATTTTTTTAATTCCCTTTTATATATTTATATAGTTTATAATTTAATTTAATTCTTATTGTTGTTTATTGTTTGTATGTACGGATACTGTTTTGCATGAAATATATCGATATAATATTAAGAAATATGGGAGCAGTGGAGCACAAAATATAACTAAGAAATCTAGACTGAGCTAGGTAGCAACAACACACATACGTATAAAAAAGTACGATAAAACTAATAAATGAAAATGAAATAAAATAAATAAAATCTAATAATTAAAAAAGAAGTGTTCCCATATAAAATATAAAAAGTAAGAAGATAAAAAAGTAGATAAAAAGAGTTATAATAAAGACATAATGCATATTTTTTCAAAGAAAGAGAAAGAGAAAGAGAAAGGAATGTGAATAAAAAAAAAAGACATATAATTAAGTATAGAAAAAAAGGAATTAATGTAATATAGTAAATATAAAAAAATAATCAATTTAATTTGATTTGATGTTTAATGAGGATTATGATCTTCATCTGAACCATTATCACTTAATTGGAAAACATGATATAAATCATCTAAATTATGTTCAGGTAATTCTAATTCTTGTAAATAACCAGATTTAACATCATAAATTAAACCATAAATTTCAATTTCACCTTCATTAAAAGCATCAACAAATGAAGGATGAGTTGCAATTTGTTTAATTGAATTTAAAACATTTAATTCAGATAATCTTTTACATTTTTCAAAAGGATCTTTAATTTCATTTAATTCTTTTAAATTATTTAATCTAACTTGTCTAATTGGAGTTAACCAAGAATCTAAAACACCACCTAATCTTTTTGAAGATAATGAACCCCAAATACCACCACAATCAGTATGACCACAAACAATAATTTTTTTAACTTTTAAGAAATCTATAGCAAATTGTAATGAAGCAGTTGATGATAAATCTTGATATGAAATAACATTAGCAATATTTCTTAAAGTGAAAATTTCACCAGGTAAACAACCTAAAGCAGTACATTCATTAATTCTTGAATCAGAACATCCAATCCATAAAGTATGTGGAGATTGACCATGACCAGACAGATGCATTATTTCAGGATGATTTTTTGTTAAATTATCCATTGTAATTTTATTTGATTTTAAGAAATCTTGTAAAGTTGAATTTTTATTAAATTTAAAAGGATAAGGATCATTACTATTTAATGATTTTAATTCAGGAGATGGACAAGCATTTGGCAGCAATTCATCTTGTTGATTATGTTCTTTTTCATATCTAATAATATTATCAATACCCATTTTTAAAATTGTTTGATTAAAAGTTCTTTTTTGAATAAATATAAAGGAAGAGTAAAAGGAAAAGGAAAATGAATAATTTCTTTTATAAAATGGGGAAATTAGCATGTATTTATATCACAAAACAAAACTGAAAAAAATGAAAAAGGGATATATATAATTTCTTTATAATTTTATAATTTTTTTGATTAATTTGTACTTATAATTATTATTGGATGTTAATTAGATTAAATTAATACTAGTTAACAGTAAAACTTAAACCGAGAACGGGAAGTAGTTAGTTAGAATGGGCGTTAAATTAAGGATAAGATGAATTTAAAGAATATTAGTAGGATATGGGTTGCCCGAGATATGAGATTTGAGATTTGGATATTATTATGGAATGGTGGTTGAAGAAGAGGTTGAAGGTATATTCTGGATGAAAAGTTGAGAATATAAAAGGCTTTAAGAGCAATTGAAATGATATAGGGAAAGGTAATTAAAGAAACGTGAAGCTGTGTTGATTGATGTGGCTATACAGTTGTGTATAACTAGCAAGTTGAATAGCTTATTAGTGTTAAGTAGGAGGAAGTTTTGATAATTAATGAAAATGATTTTGATTTTTGATATCAGGAAACAGGGTTAAAAAGTGGAGAAGAAGAAGATTATATAACCATTTAATTGAATTGATTTAATTAAGTTTAATTTAAATTTAAATTTTATAAAATTAACAATTAAAATAATAAAAAATGTTGAATTTAATTATATTACTGTTGAAAAATACAGAGCTAGATGGCGAAACAATCAAACGTGAATTATGCCAATTAATGACAATACACGAGGTACATGGGAGCAGTCGCGTAAGCGGTTACGTAAGATGATTCACAAGTTCACTACACTGTGATTCCCCGCTTAATAGGTTACTACTACACCATGTAATGTAATTTCATAATAGCTTATTTCTACTTCTACTTACCAACATGATTCAATCATTTTGATTTTGTGTTAATTCAACAATTATAACAAAGTTACGAGTCTTTACGTGGATTGAACTGTTGAACTGAATCATCCAAATTAAATTAATTACGTAAAGTTGAGGGCTATAGGTGATATGCAAAGAGGGTGAGATCACTTTTATTTTTTGTTAAAATTTGATTCGGCCTGGCCAGCATATACGGGGCTGTGCCGGGTGGCACGTGACTGGGAGAGCAGCGACGTCGATCGACGACGGTGGACGCGACGGAGCGACTGTGGTAAGGCGGTTTGTTTTGGTTTTAATTGGCTTTACGAGAGAGGACAATTGATTGAACTGAACTGGGAGTTTGTGAGCAAGCAATTTAATTAAGTTGACTGAAAGGTGTGAGTAGATAGATAGATAGCCAGACATGATACCACTACACCCATACAGTACCTGGTCTTATAAGTAAATGCTATAGGTTGTAGTAGGCAGTGGCAGCAGCCGGTGCAGAGATGTGTGTGACAAAATGAAATGTTCGAATAAGGCGAGAGAAGAGAAAGAGAACAGAACAACTCGATTCATGAACAAGTCAACCACCAAAGCTATATCCCATACACTCAAGTATACACTCTGACACACATTTATAGTTCAACAACCTATCTTATTATACTCCTTTCTACCATCCAACTACTACTACTCTCTCTCTTTCTTACTTTTTCTTTCCCTTTAGTATAGATTAAATTTTTACAAAATTCAAATTTACATCTACATATCTTTCTAAATTTATCTAAATTTAAATTTATTCAACTCTTTATCATCTAGAGAGCTATTTAATGTCTAATAGACCAAATAACATATCAACTCAATCTCCAGCTGTCGCTGCTGCTGCTCTAGCTGCTACAAATAACTTGAATCTAACTAATCCTTCTTCATTTAAACAAAACGCTTCAACTATGCCTCAATATTCAACAACAAATCAACAACAACAACAATCAACTTCACAAATAAATAATCAATCAACAACTCAAAATAATAATAATCAAACAACAACAACAACTTCTTCTTCTTCAAATAGTAATGCTCAAGTTGTTGGTTTACATTATAAAATTGGTAAAAAAATTGGTGAAGGTTCATTTGGTGTTATCTTTGAAGGTACAAATATGATTAATGGTATACCTGTTGCAATTAAATTTGAACCAAGAAAAACTGAAGCTCCTCAATTAAGAGATGAATATAGAACTTATAAACATTTAAATGGTGCTAAAAATGTCCCTTCTGCTTATTATTTTGGTCAAGAAGGTTTACATAATATTTTAGTTATAGATTTATTAGGTCCTTCTTTAGAAGATTTATTTGATTGGTGTGGTCGCAAATTTTCTGTTAAAACTGTTGTTCAAGTTGCAGTTCAAATGATTTCTTTAATTCAAAGTGTTCATGAACATGATTTAATTTATAGAGATATAAAACCTGATAATTTCTTAATTGGTAGACATAAACTGCCTGATGAAAATAATGTTCATTTAGTTGATTTTGGTATGGCTAAACAATATAGAGATCCAAGAACTAAACAACATATCCCTTATAGAGAAAAAAAATCTTTATCTGGTACTGCTAGATATATGTCTGTTAATACTCATTTAGGTAGAGAACAATCAAGAAGAGATGATTTAGAAGCTTTAGGTCATGTCTTTTTCTATTTCTTAAGAGGTCAATTACCATGGCAAGGTTTAAAAGCTCCAACAAATAAACAAAAATATGAAAAAATTGGTGAAAAGAAAAGAACAACTCCTGTTTTTGATTTATGTTCTGGTTATCCACCACAATTTGCTCAATATTTAGATGCTGTTAGAAATTTACAATTTGAAGCTGAACCTGATTATGAAGGTTATAGAAATCTGTTATTATCTTCATTAGATGATATTGGTGAAGTTGCTGATGGTCATTATGATTGGATGGATTTAAATAATGGTCGTGGTTGGGATTCTTCAATTAATAAAAAACCAAATTTACATGGTTATGGTCATCCAAATCCACCAGGTCATCGTCATAATCAACAAAGAAGAGCTAGAAATACAACTCAACAACAACAACAACAACAGAATTATACTCAACAACAAGCAACTCAACAACAACAACAACAATTACAACAACAAGCAAATCAACAATCTGATAATAGACCTTTACCTAATTTACCTGATAAAAATGGTAGATTCTCTCCAATTGGTAATACTCAAAATAATACTCATCGTCAACAATATAATACAAATATTCAACAACAACCAACTGCAACAAATGAACCTGTTAGAACTCAACATACTGCAAATAATAAACAAGATAATTCTTCAGTTAAATCTTCAAAAGGTGGATTTGCAAAACTATTTGGTTGTTGTGCATAATAGTATCATAAATTATAGTCATTTATTATCATTATTTTGCATATTATCATTTTTAAAAAAATCAAAAAAAACTATACTTTAATGCTCTCTAATACTCGCATCATCACCATCGTTCAAAAAAAAAAGAATTCAAAAATAAAGATATATTTTGTTGTACCTAATTCAATCTAATTTAATAATTTTTTAATGCAGTATTACGTTCTCTCTAGATTATAGATTCTATTCAAGTCTGAGATTTGTTTTAATTTTATTCCATTATAGTTTAGTTTTTTTTTACTTTTCCTATCTCTTTTTTATTTTATTGTTTTTTTTGCCACTTTTTTTTCTCCTCCTTTTTTTTTATTATTTTATTTGTTTTGATTAAATTGTTCATTTATTATTACTATAGTTAGTTGTTTTTATTTTCTTTTATTTTATTAATATTTTTTTTTTAGTTCTTTCTATTTTACTATCCTCCTTTCACCTCTCCTCATCTACTTTCTATTTAATTTTTTTTTTTACTACCAAATATTAATTCGACAGTTCTTCAAAAAGATCTATTATTAAAAAATCTCATAAAAAAAACATTATCATATTATCACTATTTATCATTCAAATCATTTACTTTATCTATTCTATACATATTATGATATTTATTTCCGTTTTAAGTTCCCCTCCCTTTTTCTTTTAAATTATTACAGTTTTTAGTTTACGATACTACATGTACTCAAACTCAAACTTTCTTTACATCGTGTCATTTGTTATTATTTTTTTTATTTTTTCTTAAAAATGTTAATTTCTTTTATCTTTTGCATTATTTTGTTTCTTCGTTTTTTATATCCTTTTCCATTTTCGATTTTCGATTTCCCATTTTATATTTTAATTAATTTGTTAATTTTTTTTTCTCTTTGTATTGTTTGAATATTTTTTATTACCATTAAATTTAGTCTTTTAGTTTTTTACGTATTTGTTAGTTATAATATTACCCTCATCATTATTTAAAATATTAAGTACAATAAAATTAAAACAAAAAGTAAATTGATTAAGAAAACATAAAAAAAAATAAGACTAGCCAAAAGTTAAAATAAAAAAAACAAAAACAAAAATTTGATTAAAATGTTTTATAGAATAATTTAGGGAAATATTAATTTACAATTAATGTTATTATTACAATTAATTCCATCTGTGAGCTTCATCACCTTCTTTCCAAACTCTTTCAGTGTAACCTAGTTCTTGTTTAACTCTTTCAACAGTCTCTGGATCACCCATATTCTTACCTAAATTATCACTAATTTTAATTGCTGGATTATTATTTGCTGAACTTAATTTAATAACAATATTTAATGGAGAAGAATTTTCAAAATCATTTGTAAAATTTGTACCAACACCAAAAGTTGCTTTTAAACCAAATTCTTTAGCAACTTTATTAAATTTAATACATTTATTAACATTTAATGAATCACTATAACAAATTATTTTTGAAAATTTTGGTAATTTTAAATCTTCATAAAAATGTTTACTTATTTTTTTTGTATATTCTAATGGATCACCTGAATCTTGTCTAACTCCAGCATAATAATTTGAATATGGTTCATTAAAAACTTTTAAAAATGAATCAGTACCAAATGTATCAGTTAATGCTAAACCAGCATTTTCATTACCCATTGTATTTAACCAACAATCCATTGCAATTTTATTTGCATTTTTATAATCTTGTGTAATTGCTGCAATACCCATCATCCATTCATGACCAACTGTACCAATTGGTTTTAAATTAAATAATTTTGCAAAATAAACATTTGATGTACCTAATAAAAATTCAGGTTTTAATTTTGATCCTTCAATTAAACCTTCAATTACAATTTTTTGAGTTTCAAATGATCTTCTTCTTCTAGCACCAAATTCACTAAAATGGCATTCATTTTCAATTAATTGAATTGCCTTTGATTTTGAATTTTCAAATTGTCCATTTAATGACCAATTAGTTTCAACAAATTTAAAATATGATTCAGAAATTAATGATAAAATTGGAATTTCATATAATGTTGTATCAATCCATTTACCTTCAATTAAAATTTCTAAATTTTTTGGATCATTTTCATTTATAAATTTAATTTGATTAATTGGATTTAATTTAAATGATTTTAAATAATTTAAATAATTTAATGGTAAAAATTTAATTTCATTTTTTAAATATAAAATTTCATCATCTGAAAATCTTAAATTTTTTAATGAATCAATTTGTAATTTTAACCAATTTATAGCTTCTTGATTTAATTGTTTATTACTTGTTCTATTGGTATATTTAAATGAAACTGTTGAATCTGGAAAATTAGTATAAATTGCTGCATGCATTGTAATCTTATACAAATCTGTATCCAAAAGGGACTTTATAACTGGTTCAACTGTCATTGCTTTCAATTTCAATTTATTTGATTAATAAGTTAATTAGTTGATATCTTTTGAAGAAGAAGTAGTGGTTATAACGGAAGTTGGTGACTCTTTTGACTCTTTTGTCTCTGTTCTTATAATCTGTTTATCTAAGCCATTTTTTGTACCATTTGAAATTAAGCTTCCGCTTATTACACCGGCTGCATGTTGAAATTACCAAAAAACCAATTAAATTAAGAAATACACAAATCATACAATTAATATGACATACATAAATTAAATCCTAGTATGGAGTATCTTCTCCTAAATCTCCAATAACATCACCATTTGTCGTTGCTGGGGTTGTTTTACTATTTAAAAATAATTTCGAATTCTTCATTTCAAATTCGGTTAATCCAAATACTTTAACATTTTGTAAAACTGTAATTTTCTCATTACCATAATTAGAATTAATTACAATCATAACTGAATCAATATCAATTAAATTTAAAAATTCATTAATTTCTGCTTTAAATTGAAAAATTTGGTAAATTTCAGGTGATTTCAATTGATATTCTAGTTCACCAATTTTTAAAAATCCTTTTAATGATTTAATTGAAAAATCTTGATTATAATATTTTGATAATATATTAAACAATTTTTTAAAATTTGTTTTATCTTTCGGTTTAATTAATAATTCTAAGTTTTTGGGACATGAATCCAATAGGTAATTCACATCTCTTGTATTTGAAATACCAACTTCTTGTAAATAAATTGGTTCGTTTAATTCAATTGCAAATAAAACAGGAAAATCTTCAACTAAACATTGCCAATATGATTTATCTTCTGATAAGGCATGATTTGGTGTATTTAATGGTGTGGTCAGTTCGATCTCTCGTAAACCAACCAGTTTCCTTCTGATACCTAGAATATTTCTTCTAAATAAATCAAATAATCCATGTCTTATTCTATCAAATGTTCTTGTTCTCACTCGTTTCAGTTTTGGTAGAGTAGTTAATTTATTATTAATTCTTCCTCCATTTTCTGGTAATGCATAATTAATTCTATTATTTTTAATTTCAGAAACTTCAAATCTTTCATTTAATTCTGAATCAATTAATGATTTAATTATTTTTGAAATTTTTTTAATATCAATATTTGAATTAATTGATCTATTTTCAATTTTTTTTTGTAAAATTTTTAATTCATCTTTAAAATTTAATTGAATATTTTCAATAATTTTTAATAAATCATCTTTTGAAATAAATTTAGAATTATTTAATTTAAATTCATTCATTAATTTATCTTTATTTGATTCAATAAAATTTTCCCATGATATATTTGAATTTGATTGTTCAAATTTTGAACTAATTAAATGATCAATATATTCTTTATATTCTGATGATAATTCAATTTTACCATTATTTTCATAAACAGGAATCAAGTTAGGAGAATTATTTATTAAAATTTCATTAATTTTATTTTCTAAACCAATGAATTTTTCATCAACTATTACTTGCCAAGTTTTAAAATCTTCAATTGTATTTTCAATTTCTTTAATATTTTCTATCAAATTATATTTTATTTCATTATTTTGTTTATTATCATTATCATTATTATTATTTGAAAAAGTATTAACTTTATCTAACAGTAAAGTATATTGTAATTCAAGATTTTTCAACTTATTGACTATATCATCTTGTTGATTATAATCTTTTTGAATTGATTTATCGAAATCATTTTGATATTTATCAAATTGTTGTAATTGTTTTTCAATAACATAAAACTTTTGATGGATAAATGCTGAATCAGTTAAAACTACATCATGTGAAGTTCTTGAAATATTTGATATTAAAGTTAATGCAAAAATAACAATTATTAATGGACTTGATTTTATTAAATAAATTAAAGCATTTGCTTTAATACCAAGTGTAGGTTCCAGTGCATTATTTATTAATTCTTCTGATTCTGGTTCGGATTCATAATTTTCATAATTTTCATCTATTAAAAAATTCAAATCTGAATATAAATCATCCATATTATCTTCATTATCTTCTTCATATTCTTCTTCTGAATAATTCATTTGTGTAACTTTATAATCAGGATCAGAAATATCTTCTTCAAGTTCATCTTCTATGTTTTGGTTATTATTTATTGGTTTTTCAAAAGATTTATAGTTTGACTTATCGTTATAATCATTAGATTGTATTTCTTGTTCTTCTTCAATATCATTATTGTAGTTGACATCTTGCTCTTGTTCTATTTCTACTTCTTTTTCTTGTAAGTTTCTTGTTCTTAATCTATAACCAACTTCATCATTTAAATCATAAATATCTGATTGTTGTAATGAAAAAACAGAATCGTGTTTTTCAAAAAGTTCATTATGTTCATCATCAGAATCACCTGGAGTAGTATCCCGAGACATTCTACTTATCAATTGTAATATAGATAGTTGATTTGAAGAAAAAGAAGGAAAAAAGGGAAAAAAAAGGGAAACACAAAAATCAACTTACTTTTAATCTAAAATCAAAATTGTTTCAAACGCGTTTACGATTAAGTTCAATTTACTTACGATTTTTACACTGAAAATAGTTAGATAATGTCCATTAGAATGTATAAAATATATAGAAATTAAGTAGAAGATTCATTAGTTGAAGTTGTCTCTTTTTCCCATGGCTTTTTTCTCTCTTTTAATTCATGTTTTGAAGCAGTAGTTGGATCTAAAGTCACATCAGGAATCTCTTTAATACCAGGAATAGGTTTATTATTAACTATCAGTTCAACTAATTCTTCATAATTAGAAGAATAAGGAGGTTCTGTTGAATCTTTCTGTTCTTGTTGTTGTTCTGGCTTATAAGTAGCTTCCCATGTTTGATAATCATCTAAACTTAAGATATCTCCTGTTTGTGAACAGAAATAAAAAACTTTAGCTTGTAAAGCAAGTTGATTTTTTTCTTCTGGTTTAATTTTATTAAAATCAAAATTACCTTCAGATATGTCTTTCTTTATTTCAAGATCTGAATCACTTCGAAGAATTAAAAATTGTTTTAATATTTCATCTAAACCTTTTAAATATTCTTTATTAGAATTGAAATCAAAGTGATAAAATTTCTTGTAGACTTCTTCTTGATTTAATTCTTCTTCTATACCAGACATTATTATTGTGTAAGTGGGGGTAGTAAACTGTAGTAGTTGTGATTTGAAATGAGTGAAATCAACTTTTTTGAGTTTTCTTACTTATAGAGCGGATTGAACTGCTTTAAGTGGTTAAATTTGCTAAAGCATTCAATTCAAATATATTTAAAGAATTTGTACAAAAGATATAGCTGTAAAATAAAGAAATAGATACTTCAGTTGGGATTACGATATATGAATGACAGTATAACGGAGTTGATGTTACCTTGAATCTGATTGTTCTCAAAATGGATGTTTTATTAACAAATTAGGTAGTATACAGAGATGCCATAGCATAGAAAAAAAAAAGATTTAAAAAAATAATAATAAAATAGATAAAACCCATGAATCAATTTTTATAGAAACGAAACAAAAAAATATAACTTATATGAATGCAATAATTAATTTTAAATTAAAACCAATTGAATATGTAGAAAAAAACAAAAAAAACTAAACTGAATTTCTTCTAGTTTATTTATTTATCTATCTATTCCACTTAATAGTTTCTTTCATCTTCAATATCTTTCTTCTCCAATGGATTATAACGTAAGAATTTTTCAATTAAATCAACATGTGTTAAAACCATTCTTCTACAACAATATCTTTTCAATTTTAATGCATCCAAAGCATCACCTTCTGTCATATCTTGTTGTTGTAATAATTCAAGGTAGGTTTCCCATTTGTCACCAACAACCTTACCACATGAAAAGCATCTAACTGGAATAATCATAGTTGTTTGATTTTCTTGCTTGAATTTCCAAAGAAAAACCACCTATTCCTTTAACCATTACAAAGAAATCAAAAAAATCAAAATATTTAAAATTTTACGGCCGGGTAAAAAATTGACGGTGAGCCGCACGATGCGAGCCGCTTTGGAAATTTATTTATTTTTGAAAATTTTAATTTTTTTTTTATTTGAATTCCTAGTTTTTAGATGTTTTTGGTGAACATTGTAAGTCATTCAACTTCTTAATTGGCTAATATGGTTGTTTCAGCTAATGATTGGAATATTGGGTTTAACTCTGGTGGAAAAATACTAGAATCAGGTCATGTTATTACCCCCGATGGAAAGTTCTCTTTAGTTTTATTCAAAAGTCAAATCAGAGTTTATTCATTATCAACTAGACAAGGTGTTAGAAGTATTAGACTTGAAAGAAACCTTTCTGATGTTATTTCAACTGTTTTCAGTAAGAAAAATACTTCAATCATATATCTATTCACAAAATCAAATAAAGTTTTAGTGATTAATTGGAAAGATAGAGTTTCTAATCCAATTATTGAAGAAATTGATTTAAAAATAAATTCTACTTCATATGGTTCTTTAGTTACTTTTTTAAAAATGAATGAAAATGAAGATGAATTTTATTTAATTACTGGAAAACAAACATCATCATTATCTACTCAAAGAACTCCTCATACAAGATATATTTTAAAACTTTCTAAATCACAAGATCCAACTGAAATAATTAATATAAAAGATATTGTCTTATTCAATACATCTATAAATAAAAATCATATTGTTTTCTTAAATAATAAAAATGAATTATTTTATATTAAATTTATTAATGATGGAAATGAAGTTAGTTCAGAAATTATTAATTTCCCATTTAAAACTCAAATTTCTTCAATTGCAATTACAAATGGTGATGATACTGTTCTTGCTTTAGGTACAGTGTCGGGTATTATTCAAATAATTTATGTTTCAGATCAAAATAAACCTCAAAGATTATTAAAATGGCATATAGATCAAGTTAAAAGTTTAAGTTTTAATCATGATGATACTTATTTATTATCTGGTGGTTTGGAAAAAGTTTTATCATTTTGGCATTTAGAAACTGATAGACAACAATTTTTACCTAGATTATCAGGTCCAATTAGTAATATAATTTTAGATGATGAAAATGAAGAATTATATGGAATTTTAACACAATTAAATGATGAAGGTGATTTTGAATATATCATTATTAGTGCAGTTGATCTTATTTCCAGACTAAATGTTAATGGTGTTAGAGCTAAATTTGCTTCATCATTAGAACATATTAACAAAGATAAAAAAAGACTAGCAAAACAACAAGTTGTTATTAATGAAGATAGTATCACAAAAATTAAACATGATTTTACATCAGATTTCAAAGTTCATGAAACTTCAAAATTAATTTATTTCCCTTATGATTCTTACTTACAAGCATTTGATATTTCTAAAAATGAACAAGCCTTTGTTACTACAATTGCTCCAACGATACAGGCAGGTAAAGTTAAAAGTGAAACTTTAATTCAAGATCCAACTATTCAATTATTTGAATTTTCAATTGATAGTAAATGGATGTGTACTTTTGACTATCTTCCCACCCCTGAACTGGATAATTTAATGTCTGAAAAAGATATTAAATATTCATTAAAATTTTGGATGTATGTTGATAATACTAATAGTAAAAATGTTGAACAAGGTCATTGGGAATTATCTACAAAAATAATTGATCCTCATGGATCTGGTGTTCCAATTGTTGCAATTATTCCAGCTCCATCATCATATAATGAAGCACATGCTTTTTCAACTGTTGATAATAAAGGTTGTATAAGATTATGGAAACCTAAAGTTCCAAAAGAACTTTTTGCTAACGCTGGTATTAATTCAAAGCAACAAACTGCTTGGACTTTAAGAAAAATTAGAAAAGGAAGTGGAAAATCTGAAAGCAATTCAGTTTCAATAGCTTGGTCTCAAGATGCATCTATTTTAGCTTTAGGGCTTGAAACATCTGTTACATTAATTGATGCAAATTCATTTGAAGATTTAGAAGATATTAATCTACCTTCTTTAGCTGGTTCAAGAATAAGATCATTAGAAATAATGGATAATCTTTTAATTGTTACAGCTAAGAATAGATTAGTTACATTTGATTTATTAACTTTCCAACCCGCTGAAATATCATTTAAAGTTAATACACCAATTGGGGGTAAGAATTTAATAGCTATTGATTCAGATAGAAATTTATTTTGTTTCTGTGCTAATTATTATAATAAATCATATCAATTAAGATCAAGAATATTTGTTTTTTCACCTGATAAATTAAAACCTATTTTTATTGCAGATTATTCAGTTGCTATTTCATCTATTAGATATTCATCATCACATTCTGGATTTGTTTTACTTGATTGTGATTCAAATATTGGATTTTTAACTTCATCTGCTGGTAATAAATTTTCAATTGAGGAATCTGAAGAAAATAAAGCTTTAGAAATCAATACATTATTATCAAATGCTAAACAAATGGCTGGTATTAGAAATCATTATAATAACAAAGATGATGATGATAATATGGAAATTGACGATTCTGATGAATTAAGTCATAAACTTCTAAGTGCTACAATTTTTGAACCTGTTTTAGAGAATTTAGAAGGATTACCAGTAGATGCATTATTTGATAGAGTTATGCATATTATTTAAGTAATCAACTTTTGTTTAATTGTACATTTTTTAATATATAGAACGATTCAAAAAGTATATCATTTCTTTTAAGAGTATCAATGTTGTGTTTTGTAGAGTTGTATGGTTTTGTAGAATCGTATAGTCACTAAGACTCACTATAAAAAGCTATAGTCGAAATCATGCACTAGGAGTTGGTCGTCAATATCGAAAATGGCTGTTGATTAGAAGAAGTGGTCGTCTATTTAATAATGTTGGCCAGGCTAAAGCACGTGATTAGACTCATAATTATGATCACGTGCTGCACCCTCGCCATTCTCATTAATTAGACGACCACTTTCTTTAATAGACGGCCATTTGTGAATTTGAGATCCAGTTCCTAATGCTTGATTTCGACTATATAGTTGAGAAAACCGGACAGGGAGCTTATGTTAATTTTTGGAATTTATGTTAATTCTCGCTCATAGTTAAGCCATAGTTAAGAAATAGCATAAATCGCAAAAATTAACATAAGCTCCCTGTCCGGTTTTCTCAACTATACATCAGAGCATTTTTTGAGTTCGCTTCAAGTGATTTGTAAAATTAACAGTGGAGACACTTTATTACTCCTACAGTCTTACTACAAACCATCACACAATCCTATATATCACATATCAATATGGCATTTGGTGCTAGAAAATTCAGATCAAAGAGACAACAAGCTAAGTTCGATAAATCAATTCTAGGAACGTACACTAGACTGGTGAAGAAAAACTCATTTTTATTCTTAGGTTTACCTATGATGCTATCCGTTGCCCTTGGTTCAGTTCTTCTTTCAAATTTCACAGCTCTAAGATTTGAAAGACGTGATGCTAAAGTTAAAGAATTAGATGAAGATGAAGCCTTAGAATTAGCAACTCAAAAGAGAAAGAAGGTTAACATAAATGAAGAATATTATAAATTACAAGGTCTTTTAGATGAACATGAAGATTGGGAACCAAAGAGAGTTAAGAGATTACCTGGTGAATCTGAAAATGTGTGGTAATATCTTAGTTTTATTTGTTTTAATGTGTTAAGTTTTATTTATTAAAAAAAAAATTATAATTAATTCTTTAAATTTGAAGTTTGATTTACTAAAATTTTAATTTTAATTAATTCAATTTTCAAATGTTTATTTTTTTGTTTTCAGGTTATTTTAGGATACACTTCTTTATGTTTTACTTTTGTATATAGATAATTTTATGAAATATTGTATGGGTATATCTTTCGTTTAAATTTGTAAAATTCAATTCTAGATTCAAGGCGGTGTACTGTTTGCAAAAAAAATTCAAAATATTTTTTTTTCATTAATTCCTTTATTTCTTTTAATTTGGAATAAACTTGTGGAAACCACAAAACATATAATTATATCAAATCAAAATGGTCTCTTTCTCTTGTGAAGTTTGTAACGATACTATCGTTAAAAGAAAATTAGCTCAACATCAAAGACAATGCAGAGGTTCTTACTTTACATGTATTGATTGCAATACTACTTTTTATAATAATGAACACAATGCTCATACTAGTTGTATATCTGAAGCTGAAAAATATGAAAAAGCATTATATAAAGGTAAGAAAACACAAAATAATAATAATAAAGCTCCTCAAAAGAAAGAACAACCAAAGTCAAAACCACAACCAAAACCTCAAGAAGAAAAGAAACCTGAAGAAAAGAAGAAATCAGATAAAACTAACGATAATAACAAGAAATCTGATTCAAAAATAGATATTTCAAAATATATTAAGAAAGGAGATTCTACTTCTTTATATAAAGTTTTTAAGAGTGTTAAAAAAGATAATAAAGAAATTAAAGATAAATCAGATTTACTTAAATTACTTAAAGTTTCATTAAATGAAGATGGTTCAGTTAATCTATCACTTTAGATCAGTTGTTTTTTTATTTTTAATTATACTGTATAATTTATCATAGACAAAAAAATTTGCATTAATAGATATTCTAAACTAAATATAATACACACATGCATATAAACATAATCATAATTTTTTACTCTAATTTTTTATTCAATGATCTTGAAAGTTTTGAATAAAAGTTACATAGAGTACTAGAAGGGAAAGTAAGATTATCCAATAAGTATTCAGGTAATATTTGATGAAGTATTTCCAAATTATTATCCCAATCACCTTCATAATCTTCAGGAACGGAGAGTAGTGGCATATAAACCAATTCACTGACACCATTTTTACTAATAACCAACTTATAGGGAAGTATACCTGTTTCACCAACTTGCTTCATACTAAACTCTAGATTTTCATCATCTTCTTTAAATTCATAACATGAAGCATGTGTCAGTAACTCTAAGATTTCAAGTTTGGTATTACAAAGATCAATTCCATTAGCAGCTTCTTCAATATTTGTAAGACTATTAGTAACTTTTTCTTTTAAAGAATTATTCTCTTCTATTAATTTAGATTTTTCTTTCTTTAATTGTTCAATTTCTTTCTTCAAACTCTGAATATCTTTTGAACTTGATTTTTCTGATTTTAATGATTTTAAACTTGTTTTTAGTATTGTGTTTTCTTTATTTAAATTAGTTATAAGTGTATCAGCAGCATTTTGTTTTCTTTCTGATGTTTTCTTATATTCTTGAAACAATTTCTCTGTTCTATTATTAGACACATCATTGAACAAACTACTCAATGTTTTCATATCTCTTTTTTGAAATAATTGACTAATAACTTGTTCAGATGGTAATTTGAATTCTGATTGATTTGGACGTGTTGGTGTAGCTGAAGTAGACCTAGTAGCAAACCTACCAGTTGTGGGTAGTTTTCCTGTATTTCTTGTTGGAGTTTTGAATTCTTCATTTTCATTTGATTTTTTCTGTAGTTTAGCTGGCGAATTTCTTTCAAACACAGATGGTCTAATTGATTTATTTGGGGAAGGTAATTCATCAACAGTTGTATCTGGATCTTGGACAGTAGTTTTAAGTTTCTCTTTAAGTATTTTAGTTTCATCTTTAGCTGTATTCTTTTTTTCTATTTCTGTCTTATTGATTGATTTATCTGTTGTCTTTAAAGGTTTATCTTCTTCAGTTATCATTGGTTCTGTAGAATCTGATTTTGGTTGTTGTTGTTCTACTTCATAATCTGATTGTGATTCTTTTTGCTCTTCTGCTGTCTTTCTTCTTGGGCTTCTTCTTCTTTTAGGCGCCATAGCTTTATTATAAGTTTAGAGTAGTTGATGTAGTTAAAACAAGTGTTTAATTGTAATTAAGAACGTGATTTGATCTAAATAGAATAGAAATAAAAATTAAAAAATCGTACGCGTGAAATAAAATCTAAAAAAAGTTAAAGCTCGAAATTGAGCTTCCTTTAACTACTACAGTATGAAACCAAACGTTCAGCATCAGAACCAATCATATCTTCAATATAACTAATGAAAGAGTTTAGAGGAACCATGTCTAATGAGCCTAAAGGAGATGTGGTATCAATAACTCTAGCAGAATGTAAAACTCTGATATAAAATTCACCATCTTTACTATATAATTCAAAAACAACTTCTGATCCCATACCAGGCCATCTCATATAATCAACATTTAAAAATGATAAAATTGAAGAAACTGAACCATCATGAGCAATATTATGGAAATATTTTAATTCTCCAGAATTAATTGAAGTTTTAAGTAATAATCTATTTTTTAATTCATTGAAATAAGCACCATAATGAGTAGCAGCATAAAGAGTTGAATTAACATTAACTCTCCACATATAATTATATTCCCAATCTCCAAGTCTAAAAACCTGTTCAGCTTGATCTATAGTAATACATTTATCTGGATTGGTTAAATTACAAGGTAAATCATAACCATGGCATAATCTAAAAGCTAAATTATCAAAATAATGATCAAATGAAATGTGCCAATCTTCATCATCAGATTCAACCCCACTAATACTATCTAATTCATCGTATAAAGATTGAGATCTAGATAAATGATCATTCCATTCATCTGAAGATTTAATATCATCAAGAAGATCATCAGCAAAATCACAAGTATAACTTGGTTCTAATGAATCATAACCATCAACTTCAATCAAAGTATTAATACCAATTTCATCTGGGTACATAGCTTTTATTAAAGCAGAAGCAACTTGAGATGTGATAACATTATTAGTAACTCTATACTTGATTTTATCAGATGAATAATTAGATGGTAAAAAGTCAAGTAAACCAGAATAAACTTCAAATAAATCTTTACCATGTTGATACGCATCTTCTAAACCAGGTTCACTTAATTGAGGTAATTGACATGTTGTATTATCAAAAGGTGCATCTTTAGAAAATGGATTGAATTCATCTAAATATGGATTCCAATTAATATCAAGTGAAACATTACCATAACTTGCACCATAAACACTTGTAGAATTTGGACAATAAACATTAATATCTTCTTTTGGGAAAGCATTTGTAGAATAAACTGTTCTTTTATGATGTCTATGAACAATTTCAACATATTCTAAAGTATAATCATCAGAAACAGGAGTATAAATATCTTTTCTAACATGAGGTTCATTACAGAAATTATAAATACCATATGAATCATCTGGAACATAAGAAGAATTATAAATACCATCATTAGTTCCATAAGTTGGATCAAAAACTTTAACGATATTTGAAAATTGATTATCAACGACTGGGTAGTGAACTATAGAACCATCAAATGAATATTCAGGTGAAGTTGGCACAAGTTGTTCAGTATCATCAGCTTTACTAACAATTGCAAATAAAATTAATAATGAAGTTAATATGATAGACATGATTTGAATAAATATAGTTTGTAATTTGGATAAAGTATTATATGATTCTAAATGATTTTCTTGTGGATTTAAGGGTCTATTTATATGTTCATTTTCGACTAGTAGTGAGCGATTGATCATATATAAAAGGATATTCTAAGGTAGAATGAGCACATGGGTTATACGATAAAGAATTAATGATATAAAACCATATATACGGTATACCATTATACCATTATGGTAAACCAAGATCGAAGAAGCACGTTTTTCACTTCGTCGTCGTCGCTAATCTGGAAATAAATATTCCCTTTTTAATTTGAATTCAAGATACACAATATTTAGTTGATTTATACATTATATGATTTACTTTCAATACCATTGATTCCACCAAGCAGTATCAATATCACCATTTTCAGTTTTAGCTTTAATTATAAATCCCATGGTAGCACTCAAAGCAGCAGTAATTGATAATTCAGTAACAGTTAATGATTGAAAAACAGGATCATCTCGGTGCATAACATCTCTAAGTATTTCAACACAAATTCTTAACCAAGATAAAGATATACCAATAGCAAAAGCAAGAAGTGGAGGAGTTTGAATGAATGCCCAATACAATAAAAAAATATTAAAAAACAAATGTAGTTGTAAGAAAAAATAATGCCAAAGACCTCTAATAAATGATATGACCCTTCTACTTGTAAAAGCTAATGTGGTTCTTTTATTTGGTCCAATTATTCTTTCCATTGCTGATTGAATGTAAGTAGCAGCATCATCAGCATAATGATGAGGAGGTTCCATAGTAGCAGCTATAACTTGTAAAGCATCTAACATCATCTCTTCTCTAGTTCTTGTATTAAAAGCTGGATTATCAGTTAAATCTTCATTTTCTATATTATTTGAAGGTAAATCAGGTTTAAATCTTTGAGTATTGTCAGCTATAGTTGAATGAATTTCAGATAAAGTATGAGCAGAAGATAGTTGAGAATCTATATCATGAGGTTTAATAGGCCTGATTGTATTTAGAAAAGCTTGATGAGTTTGACTTCTTAAAGAGGATAAGTTTTTAGCTTCTTGATCTTGATCTTGTTCATGATCTTGGTTTTGATTGTGGTCTTCAGAAGTGGTCTTTGAATCAAGAGTATTAATACTATCTATGATCATGCTAATTCCGGAACTTGAGACTCTGATACTTCCGAGACACACCAACTAAGTAGAAGTTGAAATAGGAATGAACAAAAGGATCAAAAGATCAAAAGCATCTCAAGACCAGACACCGCGCCTCCCGCGCCCAGACCCTGCCGCGCCACGCACTCTTTCGGCAACAACGAGATCGAGCCAACAACTGTCAACAACACATCTATCTGCTTGTGATCATAATACTTGAAACCACCTACAACTTGTCCATATAGCCCATTGTATTGCTCCTGAAATATATTAATAAATTCATCTCTTTCAAAAATGGCCCTTCCTATCTTAAGAAACTACAGGAGAACACGTTATAGACGATATATAATCGTTGCCTTATTCATCTTCTTCACATACTATTTTTGGCCAGTTAGTCAAATTGAACAAATATCAGATACCATGCACAAAACAACAACTCCAAATTTACAACGTACTAATCTCAAACAAAATGAAGTGGATAATGGTAAACAATCTAATGTATTATATGATACAGGCTCTGATCCTCTTAGAGCAAATTTCAACCCTGAAAATAAAAATATTGAAGTTCCACAAGTTATTAAATTAGATAAAGTTAATCAAGCTTTATCTTCATTGAAATTAAGACCATTAGATGACCTTCAAGGTCAACAACCCATCTCATCAATTCAAAATCCTGTTAGCTTTTTATCCGAAAAAATAACTTCATTAGAATATACTCCTATTTCAAAATTAAATGCATTTATTGGTAATAAAGGAGTTCCAGCAAATACAAATTATTTTGATGATTTAGCATGTTCTCACATAAAGTATACTCCTAAAGAAGAAAGAAGAATACAATATTCTGATATGATTGAATTAGGTGATGATATCGATGAAATTAGAAATTATTTGGAAGGTACTGAATATCGTTCATTAGTTACAAAATATGCTGATGCAGCAAGTACTGATCATACAAGTAAAAGTTGGTATAGATTCTCTGGTGGATCAGTTTGGTTAAGCGATGAACAAGTTCATTTGATGGTTAGTAGAATTATTTATGCCCCTTTACAAAAAAGCAATCCAATTGCTTCTTTCTTAAGACTTCAAATTTTTAACTCAGAATGGCAGGAAATTAAAAATAAAAGAATTAGATTTAATGATTTAACTGATAAAGATGTTGATAAGGTTTTAAGAAAGTATGATGAAACTAAAGATGATTCCGTTTTAGATGGTATCTCATTAAAATTCCCTTCAATTTTAAATATTCCTTTTGAGGTTGATACTAGAACTAAAGAATTATTAGGCCCTGAAGATCCAAGAATTGTTTTCAAAGATGGTGAAGTTACTAAAGAACCAATTATTTTTTTCAATATTCTGGATAATAGTAAAAGAACTATGAATTTTGTTTTCCCATTAAGAAAACCTAATAAATTTGGTCACCCTGAAATTACACCTTTTACATTAAGTGGAAAAGCATTATCAACAGCTAATGTCGAAAAAAATTGGACTCCATTTTTTGATACTTTGAAAGTTGGTGATACTAAGAAATCTAAAGGTTTTATTCATTTTGTTTATACTTATGATCCATTAATTATTTTGAAATGTAACTTGGATAATGGTAAATGTGAAAAGCTTCAAAATAATTTTGAATCTTCTACAATCTCACAGGGTGGAAAGGCCTTTATTAGAGGTGGTTCTGATTTAAGACCAATTCCAAGACAAATTGTACAAGTGCTTAATAAAAGTGATAGTAAAAAACGTTTACAAATGTGGGTTGGTTTTGCTAAAACTCATGTGAAAAATTGTGGATGTGGTGATGTTACATATAGACCAGCTTTAGTTTTGTTGATAAAAGAAGATGGTGTTTTCAGATTAGAATTAATGTCTGAAAGTTTAGATTTTTCAATTGATGTCAAATCATGGGACGGTAAAACAACTAGATGTGATCGTAACTCTCCAAATGTCCTGACACCAAATGGTATTTCATTTTGGGATATAAAGACTACTTCTGAACCGGTTAAAGATGGTATACCATTATTTGAAGATTATATGGCGTTAAGTTTAAGTGAATCAGATGCTAACGTGGAAATCATTTTCTTGAAAAATGTTTTGAACTATGTTTTTGGTGTTTATGAAGAAGGAAAATATATGCTTGGTGATTATGATTTGGAAGAAGGAGTTCTGGATAGAACCAAAAAAGTTACTCAGTGTATGCTTGAATCTGCATTTGATTATTGTGCTGCCTATGGATCTACTCATTCAGATGCTTCAGTTAAGAAATCAACAGAATAATTTAATTGATTATAGAATTAAGATCAATTAATATTAACAAATACAAATTTCAACTTCCTTTCATTTTACTATACTATATTAATTATTTAATTTAAGTTTCATTTTTTTTTTTTTTGAAGAATCATACGTTTAATTGAATATTTTATAAAGCAACATTATTTAGCAAGATTCAAACTTGATAGATGAAAAAGATTCAGAGGTCTATACATTTTTTGTTTGAACTTATTGATTAAGATACCTCTAATTTTTCCACTTTAAATCTTAGACTTCATTACTTCTTTTGCTGTTTGTACGCATTTTACTCCATTATCTTTTTGCTTTACTCTCATTAATATTTTAATTACAGTATCTACTTGTATTTTTTTTTGTAACAGTTCATATATGCTCTTCTAAATAGTTTTAAAATTTAAATAGACAGAAATACGTATATACAATGTAACTGAATTGCATCTGCGCACAATCTGATTGGCTGATTCAACTGTTGCGCAAACGCTCCGTTAGTGCTGCGGCTCACTGAAAAATTTTGAACTGAACGGATTCAAGAGTCATCATGGAGAAGTTTATGATTTCCTTGTTTGTATCTGATTTTTGCTCTGACAAGACAACTCAATTTCAATACTTCATCAAATGAGTGCAATTCTAAGTCAGGCTTCTAAGAGATCAGTCAGATCTTTTTCAACTTCTGCTATCTTCAATAATGAAAAGAAAAAATTTAATAAATATTCCTCTTTAATTACACAAACCAAGGATTTTGGTGCTGCTCAAGCTATGTTATACGCTACTGGTTTTAAGGATGAAGATTTCAGTAAAACTCAAGTTGGTGTTGGTTCCGTTTGGTGGTCTGGTAACCCATGTAATATGCATTTAATGGATCTAAATGATATATGTACTAAATCAGTCGAAAAAGCTGGTTTAAAAGGTATGCAATTTAATACAATTGGTGTTTCTGATGGTATTACAAATGGTACTACTGGTATGAGATATTCTTTACAATCAAGAGAAATTATTGCTGATTCTTTCGAAACAATGGTTATGGGACAGTTTTATGATGCTAATATTGGTATTCCATCTTGTGATAAAAACATGCCTGGTGTTTTAATGGCTTTTGCTAGACATAATAGACCATCTATTATGGTTTATGGTGGTACAATTAACCCTGGTAAAGGTACTTGTTCTGGTGTTCCAGATCAATTAGATATTATTTCTGCTTTCCAATCTTATGGTCAATTTATTGCTAATTCTATTTCTGAAGAACAAAGAGCTGATATCGTGAAACATGCTTGTCCTGGTGCAGGTTCATGTGGTGGTATGTATACTGCTAATACTATGGCCTCAGCTTCTGAAGTTATTGGTATAACTTTACCTTATTCATCTTCATCTCCAGCCACTTCTAAAGCTAAAAGATTAGAATGTGAAAACATTGGTGAAAGTATTAAAAACTTAGTTGCTTTAGATATTAAACCAAGAGATATTTTTACTAGACAAGCATTTGAAAATGCTATTACTTATATTATTGCAACAGGTGGTTCTACAAATGCAGTTCTTCATTTAATTGCTATTGCTCATGCTGCTAACATTAAATTAACAGTTGATGATTTCCAAAAGATTTCTGATAATACTCCATTATTAGGTGATTTCAAACCTTCTGGTAAACATGTTATGGCTGATTTACAAAACTATGGTGGTACTCCAGCTGTTATGAAGTTCTTATTAAGAGAAGGTTTCTTGAATGGTGATACTATTACTGTTACTGGTAAAACTATGAAAGAAAACTTAGAAAACTTACCTGATTTACCATTAAAACAAGATTGTATTAGACCAGTTTCTAATCCAATTAAACCAAGTGGTCATTTACAAATTTTGAAAGGTTCTTTAGCTCCAGGTGGTGCTGTTGCTAAGATTACTGGTAAAGAAGGTACTTATTTCAAAGGTACAGCTAGAGTCTTTGAAGAAGAAGATGGCTTTATCCATGCTTTAGAAAGAGGTGAAATTAAGAAGGGTGAAAAAACCGTTGTTGTTATTAGAAATGAAGGTCCAAAGGGTGGTCCAGGTATGCCAGAAATGTTAAAACCATCATCTGCTTTAATGGGTTATGGTCTAGGTAAAGATGTTGCCCTATTAACTGATGGTAGATTCTCTGGTGGTTCCCATGGTTTCTTAATT
The DNA here is from genome assembly GCA_030567495.1 of Ambrosiozyma neoplatypodis. Taxonomy (NCBI): domain Eukaryota; kingdom Fungi; phylum Ascomycota; class Pichiomycetes; order Pichiales; family Pichiaceae; genus Ambrosiozyma; species Ambrosiozyma neoplatypodis. The sequence continues at coordinate 10,930 of JAJLSG010000239.1, read as the reverse complement.
GGTCATATTGTTCCAGAAGCTGTTGAAGGTGGTCCAATTGGTTTAGTTAAAGATGGTGATATTATTGTTTTAGATGCTGATAACAACACTATTGATGTTTTAGTTTCAGAAGAAGAATTAGCTGAAAGAAGAAAGGTGTGGAAGAAACCAGCTCCAAGATATACAAGAGGTACTTTATACAAATATTCTAAATTAGTTTCTGATGCTTCTAAAGGTTGTGTTCTTGATGCTGATGATGCTGATGTGTAATCTAAATTACAACATTAATTTCAATCACCCTTTTCAGTTCAGATTCAATTTATTGAATAAACATACAACAACAACAACATTCATAAACACTTTCTTTTAATTACATATTTGCATAACATTGTTCAAGAATGAACTAATGTACACTCATTCACTTAATCTCACTCAATTTTTATAAATGGGTTTAATTGCTTTTTGTTTTGTTTTCTTAATTATGGCTTTTCTTTATTTTTTTAATCATATTCTACGATTCATATGAACTCGCTCTATTTTATTTTGTGTATATCTCTACTTTATAAACATTAATTTATTTATATCCTTTTGAAAGGATTTCGGTTTTCAATTATATCGATTTATTTATTTATTTATTATTTATTTTTTTCTATTAAAAAAAAAAAACTAGTAAAGATTCTGTGTACGGGCCCTACGGGGTATATAGATAGCTTGATTAACATGCAGTTTCAAGAGTACATAAGAGATCATTAGGTGATTGATCTGTATTAATACTCATTAAATCGTTCCATTTAGATCCAAAAAGATAACAAACTGCCCCACCTCCAATAATCCAAATAGTATTACCTTCTTTAAAAATATTAAAACCCACAAAAATAGGAGATTTCTCCCAAGTGTTTTCAGTAAATGGAATACATTCTAATTCGTTTGAATCTTGAGAAAGTAAAATTATAGAATCATTTTTTCCAAATACTTGATTATTTGAAACTCCACCAATAATCATAATTTTATCATTTAATAAAACTGATTGAGATCCATATCTTTCACATAAAGGATTTGAGAAATGCTTAGTGATCTTAATTTCATCTTTAATTAAATCAATTGAAAAGTTATAAACTGTATCATTAATAATATTATCATCACCAACGAACATACCACCTATTATAGTACCTAAATTCTTTTGAAAATCATAAACCATTGTAGAAGAGTTCATACTAGATAATGATATATCTCCAACTTGTTTCAAACACCTCCAAGTATCAGATTCAGTTGAGTATATAGAAAAAATAAAATTAGCATCATCTAATTTAGAAAGACCACCAAAAACAAGTAATTCAGAATTAGAAAATTTGATAGAGCAATGTTTTGATCTAGAAATAGGCATATCATTTAATTTCTTCCAATGAAATATTGATTCAGAAGTTTTTGAAAGTCTCCAAATATCATTCATTGGTCTACCAGGTGCAGTTCTACCACCGAATATATAAATAGAATCACCTAATGATTGTGTATTATGACATAATCTTGAAGTAGGTTTATCAGAATCTTGTATTTGAAAATCAACTGAGTTATGGCTTAAAGAAACACAAGTATTCAACCTCGATTGAGATGAACCAAATGCCATTATGTATCTATTATCAATGGTAGCACCAGAAGAAAACTTTCTTTTTGTAGTTTCATAAGAGTCACTTTCATGAATTTTAAAATTGAAATCTGAATTCTTTTTAAACTCTGTAATGTTATTATTTTGTTCAGTTGGATAAACTTGAATATTAGTATTAGTTGCATGAAGACAAAAATAATGTTGACCAAAAAGAATAAATTCTTCCCATTCATCAAATGATTCAACTGATTGAATTTTAGATCTTAATTCTAAAGATAAAGAGTTCCAACAATCTAATAGAGTTCTTGCTTCTGAAATTTTATATCCAAGCTTTTGAAATCTAGTGACTTGATCATCAATACTTGGATAATGTTCAACACATAGCAAAGGTGCCTCCATTTTATTGAAATGTTTTATCATCTTTCTTCCAAATGGATGATTCTTTCCAGCTGGTAGAATTTGTTCCAATATTAAGAAATGTGAAGAAGGAAATTTAGATGATTCAGTTATTAATGGATTAGCAGATTCAGGATTCATATAAGCTAATGCAACTTCAGAAATAAAAATACTTGTAGTGTTAGGCTTATATAGTCCAAGATCGGTCATTTGTGTTTTAAATAGTTTTAAATCATTAAGATCACAACCAACGGCAGCATAATTATCAGTTTTCAATTTAATACCTTCAACAGATGAACTTAGTGAAGTTTCTGAGTTAAACTTAATAATATCACACAATTCAGGAGTTCTTTTTATCATTTCTACTTTGTTAGACATTAAATCAGGGTAATCTATATCAACACAATATATTGAATTTGAATTTAATGTTGAAATTGAATCAAGTAATTGAAAAGGTAAAGGATCAAATCCACATCCTAAATTGATGATAACAATTGATTGTGACTCTTGTTGCTCAATAATGCTTTCAAGTGCCACTCTTATAGCATTCATTCTTATCCAATAACCCCTATTAATTGCTGGAGACCTTCTTGGAGCTTTTTTAACAAAGTATTTAAAATATTCTTTTGCAGGTTCATCAGGATTTGAGTTTAAAACATTTGAATATAATCTTTCAACAGATCTTTTTGAAAGAATTGAATTATCATTGGTACCTTGGACAAAAAGATCATCTATCTCTTTTCTAACATGCTTCTTTTGCTTCCCCATACTTGATGTTGTTGTTCAGAATGAAAAAAGTTCCTATATAACTCAGTTTGATAAAAAAAGTTATGAAAAGTTTATCGACTGGTCGACATCAACAATGTGTCGACCACTCGACAGCTCGAAATTGTTTACAGAACGTAAATAGATAAATACAGCTTTAAGACAACTTATCTATTCATCAAGGTGTACAACAGGAATAGGTTAAAGCTTTGTTCACTGTCTTAAGTCAGATCATGAATGATGATATCAATAACAGAGCAATTTTGAACAACAACAATCCAGATCAGGCTTTTACAAGTGAACCTTCAACTATCAAAAATGATATACCCACAACTGAACCTTATATCCCCTATGGAGAACAAAAAGAATCACATGTTGCAACGAAACCAAGAAAGATCACGTTAACAAAATATACAATCTATGTTACAACTCATAGAATGTACATAGTGGGAAGTAATGGAAGAGAAACAGTTTTTAGAATTTTAGAAATAGATCTTACAAATACCGAAAAATTAGTGATATTAGAGGATAATGTTTATTTCACAAGAAATGAAATCATGGATGTTTTAAATGGTTTAGAAGAAAGTAGTGAAGGTGGATTAACAAAAAAAGTTACTGCAGTTGGTCTTTTGGGTTTCATTAGATTTACAAAACATTATTATTTATGTGTGGTTACAAAGCGTAGGCCAGTTGCTATTTTAGGTGGTTATCAACTTTTTCATATTGATGGAACTGAATTGATACCCGTTACTGATAATCCAAGAAAACCTGATAGAAATTCAGAAGAAGCTAGATATATCGCTACATTTATGAACATAGATCTTACAAAAACATTTTATTATAGTTATAGTTATGATTTAACAAATACACTGCAAGTCAATTTTTTAAGAAATAAAAAACAATCATTAGGCTTAAATCATAAAGATTTAGCTAAAACATTTGAATTTAATGATAGATTTGTTTGGAATTCAACTTTATTAAAACCGGTTTTTAATTCGTTTGATAGAGTTTACGATTGGTTTCAACCTATCATTCATGGTTTTATTGATCAAGTTAAGATATCCATTTTTCAAGTTGATGTTTATGTCACAATTATAGCTAGAAGATCTCATCATTTTGCAGGTGCTCGTTTTTTTAAAAGAGGTGTTAATGATAAAGGTGATGTTGCAAATGAAGTTGAAACTGAACAAATTGTTAGTGATATGCTAACAACATCCTTTCATGATCCACGTGGAGGATTTTATAATAACCCAAGATATACTTCTTTTGTTCAACATAGAGGTTCTATTCCACTTTCTTGGTCTCAAGAAACTGCTCCAAATATTAGAATGACCAAACCTCCAATTGAATTGAATGTAATTGATCCATTTTATTCTAAATCTGCTTTACATTTTGATGATCTTTTCAGAAGATATGGCTCACCAATTCAAATTTTAAATTTAATTAAACAAAGAGAAAAAACAGCAAGAGAAACCAAACTTTTGAAGGAATTTGAAAATTGTATTAATTATTTAAATCAATCATTACCTAAAGACAACAAAATTAAATATACAGCCTGGGATATGTCAAGAGCTTCAAAAAGCAGAGGTCAAGATGTTATTCAATGGTTAGAAAATTATAGTGATCAAAGTTTGAAAACAACAGGATTTTTCCATAATGGATTAACTTTAAAAGAAACAAAATTACAACAAGGTATTTGTCGTACAAATTGTATTGATTGTTTAGATCGTACAAATACTGCTCAATTTGTTATTAGTAAAAGAGCTTTAGGTTATCAATTACATGCATTAGGATTAATTAAAGAAACTTACCTTGAATATGATTCAGATGCAATCAATATCTTAACTGAAATGTTTCATGATCATGGTGATACAATTGCTTTACAATATGGTGGATCTCATTTAGTTAATACATTACAAACATATAGAAAAATTAATCAATGGACATCTCATTCAAGAGATATGATTGAAAGTGTTAAAAGATTTTATAGTAATTCATTCGTTGATGCTCAAAGACAAGAAGCTATTAATTTGTTTTTAGGTAATTATGTTTACGAAGAAGGTATACCAATGTTATGGGATTTAAATACAGATTATTATTTACATAACAAATTTTCGGACGTGAATCTTAATTATAAACCTAGTTATACACATTGGTATTCGGAGGTTTATTTAGGTAATTATAAAGGAGCCTTAATGAAGAAACTAAAACAAAATCAAAGTAATAATTATAGTGAAGTTGTTATCAGAAGAATTGATCCTTATCCAGGTTGTTTTGATAATTATTGGAATAGCAGGTATGTTCCAAGACAACTTTCATCATTATCAGATAACTTTGAGTATAACATGAATTCAACTCTAAAATTGAATGAAGCAGCTGCTGATCAGGCAAAAGAGGTCGAGTCTGAAAGTCTGGCGTCTCCTAAATCAAGTCTTGCTAGATTACCATTTTTATCATCTGCTACAACAACAGATCATGAATCTCAATTTGGTTCCGAAAATAATAATAATGATAATTATGGTGTTCCTGAATTACAATATATTTCTCCATTTAAATCAAGAAAACCACATAGAGAATTGAAAGTTTTAAATTTAGATGATTCAATGACTGATTTAAAATATTCAACTACTGAATTTCAAGGAACAGAAGGTAATGATAAAAGTACAGATGATTTTATTCAATTAACATTTTTAAGAAATCAATTGAAAAAATATGAAGAACAAAAATCAAAAATAGATGATGAATTGACTAAAAAAAATAATAAAATGTTATCACATATTAAAAATACTGGTAGTCTGCCTGTAGTTGATGTTGATACAAATTCTTTTCTTGTTGGTGATATTCTAGGAGAGTTTGATGAAACTTATTTTGATGATACATTAATCTTTAGAGGTGCTAATTCTGATGAAACTCGTCCTTTAGCTACCGCTCAAATCAAAGATCATAACAATAATGATACAACAACATTAGATGAAATAGAATATAAAGGTATTTTAAAAGAAAATATGATGGTCACCCCACACGTTTCACCTGAATCATTAGATATTTATTGTGATTCATTAGATCTTGAATCAAAATTGGCCTCTTCCAATATTTCAGCTTCTTCATATTTAAACAAATCTAGAATTAAAGAATATACTAGTTTAACATCACCAAGTTTAACTCCAGATGATTTAAGACTATATGATTCATTTAGTAAAATGAGATTGAAATCATCATCTGGTTATGATGTCGAAAAACAAAATACATTGATGAATTCTCTGAAACTTATGGAATCTAATAATTATATGATAGCAAATTCATCATCATTATCATCTTCTCCACATAGACATATGCACAAAGCAAGTAATGTTCATATAAGTAATGGTGGTGCTGGACAGAATTACTTTACTTTCAATCTAGAAAATAATAAAGATAATTTTCTTGAACCTAATGCTTTAGATACAATTTTAACTGCAAATGCGAATCCATCTGGAGAATCAATTGTTGGAGGTTTAAATAATGCTGCTTCATTATATTCACCATTTAACCTGGATAGTAGTACCATCAATGAATCTACACCTCAACCGGAAACTCATGTTATAACTTCAACTCCATAATTAGCTTTACTTTATAATTTTTATATACATGTACTTCTTTTCTAAAGCAATTAATTAATTTTATATTTTTTTTTTGTTCTTTTTATTTATGAACTAGTATACAGTAAATTATATAAGGTGTATAGAGAGACTTATAAACCTAATTTCTTAAATATAGAATCCACATTTTTTGATATTTCATCTTTTTTCCAATCTTGAGATTGTTGAATTGATTGAACACAAGCAATTGTAGTTTTTAAATCATCTGTTTTAATCCAAATTTTTCCATTAACACCTATAGCAATTTCAAATTTACATTTTTTAACTAATTTATTCATTATATCAGCATTTGGTTCAAATAATAAATATCTTGCAAATGCAAGTTTAACATTAAATGAAAATCCATCATGTAATTGACCAAATCCAGCATCTTTACCAGTTGCTGGATCAATACAACCCAATTCAACATCAACATTTCTTTCACATGCAGAAACTCTAGCAAAGACTAAATCACCTGCTTTTAGATGAGGTCTATTTTTTTTAGTTGCATTTGGAAAAGCAAATTGATTTAATAAAACAGGAATTGAAAAATTATTTAATGAAACTCTATAATATTGATCAAAACCGCCTAAAATAGTTCCTATCACAAGATCATTGACTTGAGGTATATATCTTTTAGTATTTGATTCAATATAATATAGATCTGTTTTCTTTTTTTGATGAGTGTTTAATAAACCTGCTGTATTGGGTATTAAATGATCAGAAGAAGAATTTGATAATGAAATATTTGGACCTAATGTAACTTCTTGATTAGAATCTGAAGAAACTGATATTGAGTCACCTGGAAACACTAGTACTTGTTGAGAGCTTGACATTGTTATAATTTATTAGATATACGTAGGTTAAAGGATAAAATATAAGTTATTCAATATAGGTTTAACATATAGAAATTTGTATTATTTTTTTTTGAAAATCTGCGACGATAAAATCCGAACGACGCGTCTGTGTGATCACGTGACTTCCAGCTTAGATCTGTGCTCTTAGGGTGCACAGATCACGTGCCATTACGGGATTACCCGCCGCGGAAGCTTACCGTAGCTCAATTTCAAATCTGGCAAAAATTTCCCGTTGCTCCTGCGGCGCAGTTGCGGCTGGTTTGTGGCGCACCGGTGTAAATCAAGAAATTCTTCGATATCTTTGTGTTTAGTAATCAATTTCTACTCTTGATTGATGATAGCGGGTCGAAATTCTGGTTTGTTTGTTTCCTGGATTCTATATAAGACTTCATCAAAAACCAGAAAAAGGTTTATCATTTTATTCCAGCTCATTTGGTTCCAATTCTTGTGGTAGTTGCTCAATTATTTTTATATTTTCACAGCTTCTTTGTGTATATTTCAATATCCACAGTTTAATTGTTCAAAATCTCAAAATCTTCTACTTATAATTCCTCAAATCAATTTATCTCTATTTGAAATCATTATATATATCCGTTTCAGTAATTGGATTGTTTTAATATCGTGATTTTAAGTTAACTAATTGGCATTAATTTAATTGGTATAAGTTCAAATCCCAGTTTTATTTCTCAAACTTTTTTATCTACAACAGTTTTCAAATTCCTCTTTCCCATATTTTTAATTTAATCAAATTATCATTCAATTTGAAATGGGTTTATTATCTTTAGGTACTCCTTTACATTGGAAAGACTCTCGTGAATATGCTGAGCATGTTAGAAACCATGGAGTTCAACAATTATTAAGTTGCTTTAATGCCGCCATTACTCGTACAAATGATCCATTTCTTTGGGGTGATGAATTAGAATATATGTTAGTCAAGATTGATGATTCTAAGAAAGTGGCTAAACTGGCTGTTGATGAAGATGATGCTTTAGAAAGATTAAGTGAAGATGGTTCTTCTTACCAAAAATCTCTTGATAATGATATTTTGTTTCATCCTGAATATGGTAGATTTATGATTGAAGCCACTCCTTTAAGACCTTATCATGGGGATTCATTAAAAGATTATTTATATGTTGAAAAGAATATGAGTTTAAGAAGACAGGTTGCTATTGATGAAATCAAAGATAAATCAGTTATTCCATTATCTTTAACTTCTTATCCAAGAATGGGGGTTGAAAATTTTACTTATCCTGAACATGAAGTTGATGGATCTGCATCCAAATCTTTATTTTTACCTGATCAAATTATCAATAAACATGTTAGATTTCCAACATTAACTGCTAATATTAGACGTAGAAGAGGTCAAAAGGTTGCCATCAATATTCCATTATATAAAGATGAAAACACAATTTTTGATGAAATAGATCCAACTATTCCTAAAAGATCACTTTTCCCTTATCATGATCAAGAAGCTTTCTTAGGTGCTGCGAAAAAAGGACATATTTATATGGATTCAATGGGTTTTGGTATGGGTTCTTCTTGTTTACAAGTTACTATGCAAGGTTCTGATATCTATGAATCAAGATATTTATACGATTCATTAGCTAATATTGCTCCTTTAATGTTATCTTTAACTTCTGCTGCTCCAATTTTCAGAGGTCATCTTGCAGATCAAGATGTTAGATGGAATGTTATTTCTGGTGCCGTTGATGATAGAACACCTTATGAAAGAGGAGAAGAACCATTAGAAGGACATCCTGAAAGAGGTAATGCTAAAGCTTCCGCTAAATTACAAAGAATTCCTAAATCTAGGTACGATTCAATCGACCAATATTTAGGTGATTATCAAAAAGATAGTGGTGCATTCAATTTTTTCAAGCCAGAATACAATGATTTGAATTCCCCAATAAATAATAAAGTTTTTAATACATTAACTGAAAATGGATTTGATGATGTCTTAGCTAATCATTTTGCCCATTTATATATTAGAGATCCAATTGTTATATTCAGTGAAAGAGTTGATCAAAATGATGAAAAAGAAACTGATCATTTTGAAAATATTCAATCTACTAATTGGCAAAGTTTAAGATTTAAACCTCCTAATCAATCAGCTGTTCCTGGTAACAATAGTACTCCAGGTTGGAGAGTTGAATTAAGACCAATGGAAATTTCAATAACTGATTTTGAAAATGCTGCATTTTCTGATTTCAGTGTGTTATTATCTAGGGCAATTTTAAAATATAAACCAAATTTTTATTTACCAATTTCATTAGTTGAAAAGAATATGAAAACAGCTCATAAAAGAGATTCAACAATCAATTCTGTTTTTTATTATAAAACAAATTTCAATGATGTTAGAAATGAACCAAAAATTGCACAATTAACTTTAGATCAAATTTTCAATGGTACTGAAGCAACTGAAGGTCTTGTTTCAATTGTTTCCAGATATATTGATGAAACTTTTAAAGGAGAAGATACTGAAAAGTTAAGAATTTATTTAAAACTTGTTTCTCAGCGTGCTTCTGGTAAGATTCCAACAGCTGCTAAATTTATTAGAAATTTTGTTTTAAATCATCCAGATTATAAGAAAGATTCTATTGTTAGTGATATTATTAACTATGATTTAATCAAAACTTTAAGAAAGATTACTGAATATGATCATGAACTTACTAGAGAATTTTTTGGTTCTGAAATTGGTGAATGGTTAATTGATCATGGATACTAAAAAAAATAATTTTTAAGATGCATTCAAATAAATTAATAGTTTTTATTTCCCTATTTGCTTTTTTAGATTTTTCAAGTTTACATTTAATTACAATTTTTTATTTTTGTTTTTGTTCCATAATTAACTCTGTATTTTTTTTTTCTTTTATCAATTAATTAATTTTGAACTTTTTTAATTCTTTTTATTGAGTTTTAAATTATTTTTTTATATCTTTTTACATTTTATTTTATAAACAAACTTGCCATTTTTTTCTTTTTTATTATTCATTATATATTGTTTTCTTCAACAACAACAGTTTTAGTTCTTACAATTTTTTTTTCGTCTTTTCATTCATTAAATTATTATATAAAGTTTTAACATTTATTAATTAAATGGAGTTTCCATATATATTATTCTTTTATTTGCCATATCAATATTCATTAATTAAAGTATAAATAAATAATAAAATAAAGTATAAATAAACTTCGTAATCTATGTAATTTTGAGTTATATGGAATAACAAATGAACATATGACCTAATTAACCTAACCTATCAAAAAACCTAACCAAAAGAAAAATAATTAAATAACAATAACCGTAAAAATAAAAATAGAGAAATGATATAGCTACGTAAACAAATTTATTGAATAATTTGAATATATCTAATGATTCATCATTTGAGAATCATCCATACAATCACCATCATCAACTGGAGAATCAGCAGAATATTCATGAACAGTAGTTGATTCGATATTACTTGGATTTAATCTAGAATGAACACAAGTTGTAGTAATTGAACCAAATGTAGTGAAAAAAATCAAAAGTGCAAAGATAATACCAACTTTTCTCATCTTATTGGCTGATTTTTGTGGTTGGTATAATTCAGGGATTGAAGTGTCTATTTCCCTTTCATATAGTGGTAATGTTTGTTCTTCTTTGTTTTCTTTACCCATTTTGATGATATATTAATTGCTGTAATATTTTGTTTTAATGGATGGATAAAGAAGAA